>MCJB01026077.1:198025-248587 GCA_002018475.1 Nicotiana obtusifolia
TATATATATATATATATATATATATATATATATATATATATATATATATATATATCAGCTATTATAGTTGAAAGCGGCTAAACGTATACAATTTTTCTTGGTTTTCTAGTACCCAACTAATTTAGATTCACTAGACAGTTCCATTTTGAAAGTAAATTCGTAACAAGACGATTTTCCTCAAACCGACATCTTTGGTTAATGGTGAATTGTGTACTTATCAATTCACCACAGCTTAAGATATACTCTTTTTTGTTTTCTTTTATATCGCACTTTTGCTTGTCAGCCATAAAGATGTCATGATACATTTATAAGTTTAAAAATATTTTCGGTATGTGATATATTTTTCTCCCTTTAAAATTGTGCATCATTAAAAACTGTCACAAAACGTTAGACCAAGAAAGAATTATTTTAACCATTATTTAATTATATATATATACGCAGACTGAAAGCAACATGTATATACCAGCGCACGCTGCCTTGTAGGCCCATCCAAATTTTGGCTGTCACGTTTTCAGAGTTTGGTAATAGGCTGCTACCTATGCATTAAAGTCAAATTTGAGGTTCTTTTTTCTGTACTTTTCTTGATTTTGTCATATGGTGTCACCTTTTCATACTCCACATTTCTTGGGTTACCTTTTCGTACTCTTATTATGCCATATCGAAGCTAATTGATCTAAATTGATTACATGGGTAAGGCTACATACAATACAATAGACTTTTTCCTCGGACCCTGAGCTTAAGACGCCCGGCTGCCCTCATCGTGAAAGTATAGCTATAATGTGCACATAACCTTTGAAGAACCACATACATGAATCTGAGTCTAGTAAAAGCAACTATATAGGTGAATTCTATGATAATAATTGTTCAATGTAACTCGACTCAAATGGCCTTGCTGAAGAAAGACCTATATGCTTAGATAACACTACACTGAGACAGTAATAATGTAGTATCTTATATTGCAATTACTAACACAAATAAATCCAATGGAAGAAGTTTACGAGAACTGGCATGACCAAAACTAATTCAAATAGCCAACTATATAACCCACAAGATCTATTCTTCCTCTATACTGCTTTTCCTCTTGTTGAAAAATAAATAAATAAAAGTCCACAAGCCAACCACAACGTCACCCGCACAAGGGACTTGTTTCTCTATTTGTATCTTGGGTTGAGTATGAGATATGTTGAGAGGAATACTCTGGCATGACTTTGAGAATCCAAGTGAAAATGAGATCAACAACTTAATGTCTGAACTAACTCTCAACGGCCAGTCTTGGGACGTTTCAATCCACCACTATTGAAAGGAGAGACACTGCCACTTGGTCCAGGACTCTCTTCCCTGAAATTTGAATTTAGCATGGCAAGTTCGTGTAATTGTTGTCTCTTTATATAATCCTGTGATTCGTCCTGTAAATGGTAGCAGGGCATAAGAATGAGGTGGTAAAACTACGAGACATGTAAACTGGTTTATTTTTTCTCATGATGTGCCTAACCAGGCAAAATGATCGCAGAGAATTTTGTTTCAGAAAAGAGGTGCAACTAATAGGAGAACCTTTTCCATAATAAAAAGTGAAAGAAATAGATAGGACCGGACTAGAACTCACCACACGATTTCTGAATATGCAGAAAATATCAAGAACAAACTTAAGCTCCTGAAACTTTTTCTTTAAATTACTTTTGTCTACTATGAAGGGGAGCCTTGGCATAATTGGTAAAGTTGCTGCAATGTGAGCAGGAGGTCACAGGTTCGAGTCGTGAAAACAGCCTCTTGCATAAATGCAGGGTAAGGCTGCGTACAATAGACCCTTATGGTCAGGCCCTTCCCCGGACCCTGTGCACAGCGAGAGCTTAGTGCACCGGGCTACCCTTTACTTTTGTCTACTATGTGATAAGTTGTTTTGGTGCTAGATACTCAAGCCCGTTTTGTCATCATAGAGCACCTATATAGTCAACTACTCATATATATAGTATATTTTTTGATAAAGTATCAACTGTTAATATTTTGAGAATAGCATCCTCCTTGTGAGGAACAGGATGATATCAAAGATATAAAAAAGAATCATGTGCCGTTTAATTAATAGCATAAAGTCCAAAATAATCCTCAAAGAAGGAGTAAATCGGAGATACATACCACTGGCTTGAGCAATTCCTCTATTATTTCTTGTGCCTGTCTCAGTCTAATATCCACAATGTTCGCTGGTAAATCCGCCTCAATTAGAATATGGAGTGGTTCATTTAGGTGCTCATATCCTGGTATTCCACGCAGGTTCTCCTCCTTGAGATTATCAAGCATAAAAATATATTAGAACTCCAATTATCAGCTCGCATAAATGGCCTATTAAAATTTTGAAAGAAACCTTCAAAAGTAAAAATCTGGTTTATAGGAAGTAAAAGGACCAAACTGATTTAGACAGAGTGGTAACTTGACAATCAACTGCAGAGGAGTGAGTCTAAGTTGGTCCTCATTGATCTCTATAGATAAAATTGTTGACACTAATTTCGGTCCATAACTCAAATCAACTAAGCCTCAATCTGAAACTTGGTTCAACACGTTTAACAAAAATAATTAAAGAGTATAAGCATTAGACAAAATATTTGAACGCTAACGTTCCTATGCTTCCTGTTTTATACATAACTGATCATTGTAGCAAAGCTCTAATAGGTGCAATACAAATCTATCACATAATCAGTTTCTGCAAAATTGGCTGAAACTTGATCCACACCAATCTTTAGCTTTTCGTAAACTTAACAGTACTTTTAATGCTCATGATAATTTCTTCATTTAGACCTAACTAGTAAGATTTCCACTCCTGAGGCCCCATCGACTCTCTCTCTTAACCTCCTTCATTTCTACGGAGTACCTTTTTTTCGGGTTTACTACTGGAATATCAGAAATAGTCTTCTCTATCGCTCATGATAACTAATACGGTAGGTGAACTTGTGGGAAAAATGATAATTAACAAGTCAATAGATGTATAAATATACAACTTAGGTGATGACCAAAAAACCAGCTATTTATTAAAAAGTAAAAGGGGGAGAACTAATCAAGATTTTGTCGTTCCTTCACTTGTTTTATTTGTTTTAATTAATAGGTACTTTGCCTCCAGCCAATTATCAAAACGGATGGTGAAATATATCATACCTACCTTTTAATGATATTCACTTTAGATTAGTCAGTTCATCTCTTTACTGACCTAGGTTACAAGATCAATATAATCCTTCTTATATGAAGATAACTAAGAGAAAGTAGGCCAGAAAACTGTACAGATATTAATAAAAAAAGAAGAAAGAACACAGTTTGCTGAAGTTTTGCACGACAGGCATTAACTTAAAATTATCTCATCTCATTGGGATGATCAGATATATGAGATGCTTTTGTTCTGAACTACTTGTTAAAAGAAAGTTATACTCAACTAAATCATTTTGGATACTTTGTTAATAGAGGTAATAATTGGTAATTTATATACACATGAAACTATGAGCTAGTCAATCAGACAATTCTACAGAGAAGGAATAGAACATTAGTTACCTGATCGGGGTCCTTTATTGACCCTCTTCCTCTAATATATACACGACATCCTGTAGTAGCTTCCACCTGCTTCAAGGAATTTCCCCTCGGACCCAGAAGTCGCCCAACAAAATTGAACTGATATCCAAACAGAAGTTAGATCAGAGAAGGATTTTATTTGCCCCAAGTAAAACTATACAGCACTGACAGCCAGTTCGCGAAAACAAGAAATAAGCCCTTACATTTGGATAAGTTTCTAATGGAATTTCTAAGCGCAATATCCTTTTCACAGTGTATGAACTAGGACTTGCTGGTGCCCCATGCCAGTCCATTGACATTCCAGAAGGTCCACTTAACCTCTGCAAAAAATTCAGAAACTGGTATTTAGGATAAAACAAGGAGAATAAATAAACAATAAAAATAAAAGAAACCGGTTAACACACACCACAAAGCGCTTGACACTTTGGAAGCAAAAGACAAAAAATCCATAGCTATATTCTTAAGCATTAAAAATCAACTATCAAATGAATCACCAGCATGGGCGAAATAAATATGCACACAGTTTAAAGCTTAACTAGTGTGAGAGATTGAATTTCATTATAGGATGTGCTAACTTGATATAACGGCTCAAAAGTTCTAAAACAATCTGTATCTTCACACATTCACCAATAAGTTTCACATTCTGATTTCAGGCCGCTATGCTTAAAGAAATGACTCCTGGAAGACACAATTACACCCTTTTCCTCATAATTAAAAAAAATAAAGAAATGATAAAATAAAATCTTTAGTGGGCCAATTCTGTAGTGTAAGGGTCTATCTATACTCTTTTAGGTTGTCAATATTCTGACATTTAACTTGAACATTGACATCTTGAAGGAGAAACTGATAGCAATACCACGGCTGAAAGAAACATTCTTGTTCCAAAGCTGTACGGATAGACAGCCAAATCAGACATCCATGTCAATCATGTTACCTAATATTTTTCTGTCGGTGACAAATTGTATGTCCGTAATCAATCGTATTCACAACCTTGGCCTCGGTATTACATGGAATGCAAGTCAATAACTTCAGAAACCCCTAATATTCTTGTTTTTAGATCAAATGGATAACCATCTTCTGCTGATACTGGACAAAAATGACATGTGAAGTAATCACAAGGACCAAGAGAAGTCCCAAACCTGAACAAGGCATCATTGCAGCATGATATCCTCTCCTTTACGTATATAAACGTCACAAATAGTTGGAACAGTCATCACCATAACATCTAAACCTTTACTATCCAACTTTTAGGCAAATATTTGGGCAAGCTCATCTAAGGTTTGGGTTCGTTCCAGCTAGCCTTTGTTCAGACCTTGATTAGGAACTCTTGGACATTAGCATGCAATTGGAAAGGAGGAATGCCAGGATTCATTATTTTGTTCATTCTCCTGCTAAGCGAACAACCCATCTCTAACCTTGGTGGCAAGTTTACCTGGTGGCTGTGCTTTAGGATAGCAGGCTGCCCAGTGAATTAGTTGAGGTGTGCATGAGTTGACTCAGAGACCATTGCCATTATAAACAGAAAGAGGTCTACATGAATATGTAGTGACTGAAATGTTTGGGCTTGGCTCAGCTCACTTGTCGAGCTGTGCGAACCTCCAAATGCCTCAAAGCAAGTGAAGCTTTTTGGGGTAATTACCATGTATCCTTCACCTGCTCTGTGACAACGGCGGTACCTCAGAACAGATTTAACTAGCTAAACATCAAATGACTAATGGAAGAAGAAACGAGCTGTTCAAGTCCTACCGCCACGTCTTTAATGGTATGTAACGAAAGCTAAGAACCTAAGCTTTTTGAAGAATAGGAGCTTAGCCATTATCCACTTAATAGCAACTTACCTCCAACTTATACTGTGAAAAAAAATCATAAAATTCCTGCCAGCTACTAAACTTTTTGCTGAATCAATAGATCTAGATTTGTATAGCTCTGATATTACGGCTTTTTTTCTTTTAATTCATCGACTTCCAGTCTTCACACTCCCTTGGTGCTCAAATCAATACGATAGTGCTTATTCAAGAAACAATGAGATCAAAAAAGTGTCAGAAACTTCTGAAAGTTAAACATACATAAAAGCTAATGATTCGTTTCGGTACGATGTTGTATTCAAATTCATTTAAATTTAGTGACAACAATAGTAAGGATTCATACAACCGACCCAAAACCAACTCAGAGTTGAGGTGTAGTTATTGTTGTTGTTGTACTCAAATGCAGAAACAAGAAATATGCTTATAACCAGAAGTTCACAAAATATTGCAGCCTGAAACCATTTGACTTTTATTACTTCTCAAAGCTCAGTATACGTCAGTTGCCTCAGTACCTAGTTCCAGTGAAGTAGAAATATACCAACAATTATATCTATTACTTTAAGTAGACCACGTAATGGCATTATTTGTTTACGAAGTCACCACAGGATTAAACCTATATGTAACGCAGAGACAGTAAAGGGACAGTCCTTTTAAGAGAATAACTCCACCACATGTGGACAACTTGTCAGATATAAGATCAAAAGTCCAATTACCTCCTGCGCAAGTCCGCTCCAACCACCTAATCCAGTTCCAGCAACATTTGACATAACATTTGCTGAAGTCATAGGGCTTGGACTTCTATGCCGAAATCTGTCTAGCTCGCCAAGAATCTGGTTTGGCGTCATTCCTGATACCCTTAAGATCTCTGAAAATCAGAATTATGTTATGGTAATCAATCACCGAATCAATATTTAAAAAGTAACACAATAACTATGACAAAAAATGGTTAAATACCCCGTAAGATTGCTCAAACTCCTAATCTACTTATATTCATCAAGCTAAAAATAAGTAGCAGTATAACTGTGATGTGCAAAATTATTTAACAACAGAATTGGTATTATAATCACATCAAAATCTAGACACTTAAGTACCACAAAATTAAGAGAAATAAACATATTACGCTACCTCTACCTGGAGAATGAAGATTACGATTTGAGTACATTAAGAGAAACTTAATAACTCAAGCTGCATATCAACCAAACTAATCCAGATCAAGTACATTAACATGAAGAGCATGCTTTTAAGAATTTGCACCTAAACAAATCTTAAGCTTTCCAAAGTGGCCAGATAACTCTTTCAAGTTTTAAGCGAAGCCAGAACAGAATGTCCACTCTCAAGTAGGTTATTCCACGAAGACTGTTCTATCACCTAAGTTGAAATTTCCTCATTTTTTCATTAGTAAGCTTCCGGAAAACTAGTAACAGGATAACGAGCTGTCCAAGTTATAAAACCCCCGAGACCAACATTTCAAACTTGAAGAGCTATTTTTAACAATGCACTAAAAGCAAATTCTGATGAGCTTGAACTCATTCTCCTAAACCTATGAAATGAAATAGGTTGGCCATGTTTTTACAATTTATACAGGTTAGGAAAGATACAACTTGCTGTAGAAAGATAAACTCTTTTTACGTTCTTTAACCTCCTCCAACCAATTGTATAATACTTCAGAGTCCTGTTCGTTAACCTCAAGTTGCAAGTAAACCTTTTTTTAATAACGATACGCACACCTCGACTAAATCAAGTTGCAAGTGAACCTTCTTCACCAGAAATGAAATGTCTCCTCCAATGCCTCCAGGATTAAATTACTTTCGTTTCATAAATCAAATACATTCCAACAACAGAATCATACATAAACCTACGGTTTACACAGAATCCAAAAGGGGGTAATATCTAAAAAAGGCAAATTCTTTTTTGGACCACAACCCCATCATATAGGAAAACTGGGCAATAACAACAACAACAACAAAAAAAATCAGTTGCAACTCCATGAGTGGAGTCTGGGAGGGTGGTGTGTACGCAGACCTTACTCCTACTTTGAGAAGGTAGAGATATTGTTTCCAATAGAACATCGGCTCAAGGAAAAGTAGAAACCAATGGTGGTCCATGTAGGGAAAAAATCAATCAAGTCAGATCTAACACATCATCTATAACACAAGAAATCAAGAAAATAAGCAAATGTGATTTTTAAAAAATGGAGTTACCTTGATTCAAGAGAGTGCTACAAATGGGAAGAACTTGCATGAATGGACCAACCTTTTGATGTTCAGCCAACAGTTCTGACAAGTACTGATTACTAACATGTTCCAAAACACACATGGCAATCACAATCCACACAGTAAATTCAATTCAAATAACCAAAAAAGAATGTGGAATTCAGCAACATAAGATTAAACAAAGAAATGATAGGAGCCATATATACCTGTCAACATCTGGATTAGAAGTTCTAATCTGGGGAGATGCAGCTCTAGAAGGTGAGAAGTTGTGATTATTATTATATAAACCTGACATACTTAGCTTTTTTTTCAGGTCAAGTACATAAGTTAGAGTCAAATGGGTTCCCAGTATATACTATGCAGCTGCAGAAGACAGAGAAAAACAGACAAGTGTTAAAAGGTCTGTGAAATTGCCAGAAAGGTTCTCTTTTTTCTTTTTCTTTTTTTCCCCTGTTTTCTAACACTTGGATTGTGAGAAAAATACTTATGCAAGTAGGCTTTTAGTCAAAAAAATTATAATTTAAAAAAGAAAATAGTGTTTAAAGTTAAGTTGAAAAATAATATTTGAAATTTAAAATTATGTTTGGAGTTCTGTGAGCGAAAAAAAAATTGAAAAATTTATTTTTGAAATTTTTTAAAAACTTATAAAATTTTATGAATAAACATATTTTTAAATAAGAAAAGTATCGGGAAACGGGAAACAAAATTATGGACAAATGAATACTAAATATAAATAAATTGGGGTATAATATAGGTATATATATAGTCTAGGAATTAGACTATTGTCAGTTGTCACCTAAGAATCTGCTGTCACCTTCTGTATCTGTCGTTTTTGGTGTGAATTCAAGAAAATTATTAAAGGAAAATTAAATCACGAAAATTTGAAAAGTAGATTCAATAATTGCGTTCGGTTTGTGCGCACATGAAAGCAAAGATTTTTTTACTGATTCATGATACGAGGTGGAGAAAATCCAGGTAGGATTTGTCTTTTTGTGGGGTTAATATCACAAAAGTAATATAGTAAAATTTTAGTATCAAGTTTGTCCCAGCTGCATGTACAAAAGCATGAGTCTTTTTGTAGATTCATGTTCTCCTATTCAAATTTTAAAAAGTTATAGAAGATTATTTTCTTGTCCGATCCTGTTTAAATTCATTTAAGCCAAATAAATTTGATTTAAAATTAATAACATCTTACAAAATCAAGAAAGGAAAAGTATCATTTTAGAAGATTAAGAGGGAATTATCTAAATTATTCTTTGTTCCAATAAATGAGCTATAACAATTTTCTTTTAAAAGTATCTCAACAACAATTATTCATTGTAACTATGAGTGAACCTATATATATATATATATATATATATATATATATACAGTAAGGATCCCTTAAATACTTTATGTTGCCCCCAAAAATCACAAAATCTTGACAGAGGAGCTGATTTATAGAACTTCTTAAAGAATCTTCACTCTCTTGATGACTAGGTTCGAATCCTGGCTGATACAATGCATAATTTTTTCAATTTTATGACAACTCCCTGTAACATTGACTGCTTATTAGTATTAACAAAACTTGGAAGACATTTTAATCAATTAAGCTAAAATTTGTGTAGCATTTCTTTGTATTGTAGGTTGGGGGCCATTAAGTGAATAGAAACTAGGTCGCATTAGCTGAAACAAAGGCCAGCAAATCCAAAAAAGGTCATAAAACTTCAATGAGGACAGTCTGACGTACGAATTATCTCGCGTTTTGTTGACGGAACTTTTGCAGATGGTGTGTTTGATTATTTTCCTTCTGATGATCTAAAGCGTACAAGTGATTTTGATGAAGTTGACATAGAAGACTGGACTGGTTAAATTGATTGGTTTGGACCAGTACTACCTCAACTAAATTATTGGGCCAATAGACTACTTATGCTTTGGGCCTACAACTATATGTGTTTTGAGTAAAAAGAAGAAATAAGAAGATAAGAGCAATTTTGTATAGAATATTCTAGATAGTTCGCTGAGTAAGATAGAATACAACTTTCATTCTTTCTCTCATTTATACAGAGTACGTGAGAGACTTTTGTAATTTTATTTAGTCCTTTGTGTATATAATAGGACACACACAGTGTAATACGAGATAGAGAAATACAGAAATCAAAAGGGGATTATTCTGAAAAAGTTCATTTGTCTTCATGGTATCAGAGCAGGTGCTCTAAATATCCAGACCTGATGTCTCCATTTTTGAGTCATCTATTTTCCTTTTCCAGTTCTTCTCCATTTGTTTCTCACTTACAATGACAAACACTAAAGAAACTCCTCTTCCAGCTAGAGGCACCTCAACTAGAAATGTCACTGCTGTAGTTTCAAATTTGATTGATGTAGCTCATCCTTACTTCCTCAATTCATCAGATTCACCTGGAATGAATCTCATCAATGTCAGTTTTGATGGAACAAGTTATGAAAATTGGAGGGATGTATTAATCTCTCTTTCTACTAAGAACAAAGTAGGTTTCATTAATGAAACTTGTCAAAAACCAGCTGAAGACTCACCTTTGTTTGACCAATGGAGAAGGTGCAATGACATGGTCATTGCTTGGCTGTTGAACTCCTTAAGCAAAGACATAGCTGAGATTGTGATTACTCTCAGACTACTGAAAAACTTTGGGGTAAGTTGGAAGAAAGGTATGGGCAAGCTAATGGTGCAAAGCTTTTCCGACTACAGAGGGAACTCAACAATATTTTCCGGGGATCAAATGATGTGGCAGCTTACTTCACCAGACTCAAGAGGATATGGGATCAAATGAAGGTCCTCAATACCTTTATGACTTGCTGTTGTGAATGCAAATGTGAAGCTAAGACTCACAATCATAAAGCTTATTCAATTTTTAATGGGATTAAATGAGAGTTCTTCTAGTATGAGGGGAAATATACTCATGATGATGCCCCTTCCCACTACTCCCCAAGCCTATTCAATCATCTTGCATGAAGAGCCACAAAGAGAGGTACACTCTGAAATCAAGTGATCATTGTCACTAATGAATCTAGTGTTTTTAATGTAAACACACAAAATGGGATGTGCAGAAAACTAACAATAAAAACAAAGGGGGAAATCAGAACAGTAGCAATGAACCAAGGAGAAGTAATATGTTTTGCTCATACCGTAAAAAACCTGGACATCAAAGGAAAAAATGCTACAAACTTGTTGGTTATCCACAGTCTTTTAAGTTCACTAACCAAAGAGAAACTATAGGAGTGCCCAAGTTAATGCTGCAGCTATTAAGGAAAGTGAAGGATCAGGAAGTGGAGTTGTTTCTGGTACTGCTTTACTAAGCCTGATGAACTCACAAGGATTTACTAAAGAGCAGTGTGAACAACTAATAAACATGATTCAATCTGTCCAGGGTGGAAGTTCTAATGCTTCAGGTTCTAATACTAATGCTAGTGCCAACTTTGTGGGTAAATGTTACTGTCTTTTCAACATCCAAGTATTGGATAATAGATTCTGGTGTCTCTCAATATATGACTCATGATAAAACTCTCTTAAACAACTTTAAGGAACTTTCTGTACCCATTCAAGTTACACTACCAAGTTTTACAGAGTTAAGGTCACTAGTTTAGGGAGTGTAGCTTTATCACCTGATCTTGAGCTACAAAATATTCTTTATATTTCCAGTTTCAAGCATAACCTGTTATCTGTTAACCAATTATGTAAGCAATTTAATTGTGATGTCCTTTTTATTAAAATCAGATATTTTGTCCAGGTCCCTTCTCTGAAGAGGCAAGTGGTGCTTGGTGAAGCTATTGCTGGTCTCTACGTGCTGGAAGATGTTTCAACTCAGTCTAGGGTATCAAATTCTGTTTCTATTCCTCTTAAATCTATGTCAAATGTTATTCCTATTCCTGTTAAGTCTATGATTTCTTTCCCTAAAAGCCATGTTAAGACTTGCAGTGTTGTTGATTCAGAGTCACTTGTTCAATCATGTAATCCAGTTTCTTAATTTGTTCAAGCGCCTGTAAATGGATTTTGTTCCATCTAATGAAAGTTCAAATATCAATGAAGTTGCAGTTTTTGATTCTATGAGTTCTAACAAACTCTGGCATTTAAGATTGGGACATTTGCCTTATCATGCAATGAAAAATATAAAAAATATATCTCTTTCATCTTCAGATAAGCTATCTTTTCTATGTGATATTTGCCCAATGGCAAGGCAGTCCAAGTTGCCTTTTCCAACAAGTTCAATTACTACCAAAGAATGTTTTGAGTTATTCCACATAGATACTTGGGGGGCCATACAATCTTCCAACTTACAAAGGAGAAAGATATTTTCTCATAATTGTAGATGATTTTCCAAGGGTAACTTGGGCTATCTGCTATCTACAAAGTCTAATATTTTTTTCACTCTTAAATATTTTTTAATGCTTATAGAGAGGCAGTTTTCAGCTAAGGTAAAGATTATTAGATCAGACAATGCGTATGAGTTAGGAACATGTTCAATTTCTTCAGATTTTTTGCATTGCCACCCCACAACAAAATGGGGTAGTTAAAAAAAAGCATAAGCACTTACTAGAGACTTGTAGAGCTCTTTTATTTCAGTCTCATTTGCCTAAGAAATACTGAGATGACTGCTTATTAACAACAACATATTTAATTAATAGATTTCCTTCAAGAGTTCTGAACAATAAGTCCCCCTATCAGATATTATTTGGAAAGGTCCCAGATTATTCCCATTTAAGGCCTTTTGGCTGTTTGTGTTTTGATTCAAATTTATCTAGGAATCATGATAAATTACAACCTAGAGCTATTCCTGGAGTCTTTTTGGGATATCATTTTGCAAAAAAGGGATATAAGATTTTAAATCTTCAAGCAAATCAAGAGTTTGTATCCAAGGATGTCAAATTTTTTAAATTCATTTTTTTTCCTATTCCACTCGTATGTCAAATTTATTCCCAGCTAGTTTCCCTATCTTTGATGAAATCTTACCAATCTTTTATTCATCTCAAAAATCCGTTTCACCTAATTTAGTGACACCAGTTTTGACTTCCTTGTCTTGTCCTAATCCTAGAGTTTTAGGATCTTCTATTGGTACTTTGCCTATACCTAGAGTTAATTCACATCCAGCAGAAGGACTAGGCAGATCAACTAGAGAACACAATGCACCTAAGTATTTATTTGATTATATATGTGATGCTGCTTGCTCTGTTTTTTCACTAAATCCTCCTCTATCCTCTTTTCACTCTTATTCCTTTTCTACTCTTTTACAAACAAATCAATACTTCGTTATTACCATATGTCAAATATCTAAACCAAATTCTTACCGAGAAGCAGCACTTCATCTTAGTTGGCAAATAGCTATAGCAAAGGAACTCGAGGCACTACAATCTAACAACACTTGGGATGTTGTTCCACTACCTTTAGGAAAGAAGGCATTGCCCTGCAAATGGGTATACAAAGTTAAAGTCTAATCTGATGAAAGTTTGGAGAAATTAAAAGCAAGACTAGTGATAAGAGAGGATAAACAAAGAGAGGGAATAGACTATACGGAAACTTTTTCACCAGTGGTGAAAATGACGACTATCAGGTGTATATTAACTGTTGCAGTTAAGAAGAGATGGAAAACATACCAATTAGACGTCAATAACGCCCTTCTTCACGGTGATTTGGACAAAGAGGTATTCATGAAATTTCACCAGGAATTGATCCTTCGAGTCTAACACATGTGTGTCGTCTTCGCAAATCCCTTTACAGACTCAAATAGGCCTCCTGCCAATGGTATGCTCATTTTTCCTCTGTATTGGGTTCCACAGGTTTTACTTCATCAGTCAACGATTATTATTTATTTTTCAAGTCTTCTAGGACTTTGACGACTATATTGGAAGTCTATGTCGATGATATTCTCCTGACAGGAAATGATCAAGCAGAAATCCGTGAAGTAAAGTCTTTTCTTGACTCTGAATTTAGATCCAAGGACCTAGGAGAGGCAAATTATTTCTAAGGAATGGAAATTTTTCACGAAACTGGAGGTATTATTATCACTCAGAGGAAGTTTGCACTTGACCTTTTTTCTGAATTTGATTCTTTACATTCACGGACAGTATCCACTCCACTTGATCCGAATATCAAGTTCACTGTAGATTCAGGAGATCTCTTGCTGGACCCAACAATTTATAAGAGACTTTTGGGGAAATTAAACTTCCTTACACATACACGACCTGATCTATCATTTGTTGTACAAACTTTGAGTCAATATATGCATTCTCCGAGATCTGGAGACTTTCGGGTAGTTTTGCACACACTCCGATATGTTCGGAATGATCCAAGTTTGGGTCTTTTCTTCTCTTCTGACCCTTCTTTTCTTTTAGGCTTTTGTGACGCAGATTGGGCGTCCTGTTTGGATACTCGGAGATCCATGAGTGGATTCTTCTTAAGTTTGGGCAATTGCCCTATCTCTTGGAAATCGAAAAACAACATGTGATCTCTCTCTCTCTCTCTCTCTCTCTCTCTCTCTCTCTCTCTTCGGTGGAAGCTGAATATCGATCTATTCGCCGTCTTGTTGCAGAACTTTCCTTAGTTGTGCGATCTCCTTCCTTTCCGGTTTCTATCCGCTGTGACAATCAAGCGGCAATTCACATATCAAGAAACCCAGTTTTTCACGAACGTACAAAACATATTAAAATAGATTATTATTATTTTCATGAAAAATTGTTGTATCCTTATTTCCCTATTGTTTGTTCCATCTTCTTCCCAAATCGCTGACATCTTCACAAAAGGATTGGCAGGGCCTCTTCATTGGAATTTTTTGGGCAAGTTAGGAGTCCGATATCCGGGCTCCCACTTGAGGGTGGGTGTTGACAAAGCTTTTGCCGGTAGTGTGTTTGATTATTTTCCTTTTGATGATCTAAAGCGTACAAGTGATTTTGATGAAGTTGACATAGAAGACTAGGCTAGTTAAATTGATTGGTTTGGACCAGTACTACCTCAACTAAATTATTGCCAACAGACTACTTATGCTTTGGGCCTACAACTATATGTGTATCTGAGTAAAAAGAAGATATAAGAAGATAAGAGTAATTTTACATAAAATATTCTAGGTAGTTTGCTGAGTAGGATATAATACAACTTTCATTCTTTGTCTCATTTGTACAGAGTCTGTTAGAGAACTTTGTCATTTTATTTAGTCCTTTGTGTATATAATAGGACACACACACTGTAATACGAGACAGAAAAATACAAAAATCAAAGGGGATTCTTCTGAAAAAATTCATTTGTCTTCACGTTTATGCAGGATCTGAAAAAGGACCACATTCCAAAGGAATATGATATAAGCACCAACTTAATGCAAGTATCAGTGGCTGAATTTATATTTCTGGGATACTATCCAAAAGAGGTAAAGTATATGATGTTTAGAGTTGTCCATCTACTAAAGCGAATGTATATAATAGAAAACGGGTCCTTCACTACAAAGAAGTTTGTCACTATATATCTCACCAGCTCATGCATTTATGACGACTAAAAAGGGGACATTGAAATAAAACAATAAAG
The DNA here is from genome assembly GCA_002018475.1 of Nicotiana obtusifolia. NCBI lineage: Eukaryota > Viridiplantae > Streptophyta > Magnoliopsida > Solanales > Solanaceae > Nicotiana > Nicotiana obtusifolia. The sequence continues at coordinate 213,112 of MCJB01026077.1, forward strand.
GAAAAGAAGAATATTGCAAAGAAAAAAGGAGAGAAAATTCTATTGATTCTGATATGAATTACAATGGAATAGAACCCTTTTATAAGGAAGAAGTGACTTAGCCACAAAGTAACAAACCCTAAAATCTCACTAAAATATAAACATTCACCTTAAATATAGTCTATTTATAACACTCCCACTTGAATGTTATTCAATAAATAATGTTCCTCGTTAAAACCTTAAATAAAATAAAACCCAGTGGGAAAACAATTTAGTGAAGGAAAAAAAGTACACATGTTTAGAAATACGCCTTTTGGTTGCCTCGTTAAAAACCTTGCAAGGAAAACCCAGCGAGACAAAACCTTGTAAAGAAAAAAGAGTACAACGCGTATTAACTCCCCCTGATGAGAGCATCAATTCACATCCTTGAGGCTTCGCATCCCAATCTTGTACACTAGGTTCTTGAAGGTAGACGTTGGTAGAGATTTGGTGAACAAATCAGCCATATTATCACTCGAACGAATCTGTTGCACATTGATATCACCATTTTTTTGAAGATCATGTGTAATCTGAACATTGGAACAGTAACGAGAAAAATGCCCCACTCCTCCTCATTTATAAAAGTTACCAGATCCCCTCTGCTGAGCCTTTTCTTATCTCCTCTGCAACAAGCTCTGTTGGCCTCGCGCCCCAAGCTGACAGCGTCTCGATGTTCTCCTGACGCTCTCCCCCTTTAAGAAGTATATAAAAAGGCAAAACTGTTTCAACATCAAAAATAATAAAAAAATAGAGCAAACATATAATAACAGATTCGAAATTGTAACCAAGCATCGCCCATTAGTTCCATACCCAACTCATAAGTAGAAAGTTTCTCCGGCCCTTTGTTAATCGGGGCAGGACTCTTAACCAATATCATAACTTCTCGATGGGAAATGAAACTTAGATCACGATGTGAACCTACTTATGAGTGGAATTTCGTTGACAAGCAAATTCAAACTTTTCTCCAATTGAGATGCTTTCTTCATTTATGGATTCTACGCGAGATTCGGTTAGTGTGAAGTGTGATTCTGGCTCAGAAGGAAAAGCTATATGCTTAACACATAGAGTTCGATGTAGGTAAGGATGTGCTCCAAAGTTTTCAATTCCACATTATCGCATTCTACCTTTGTCGAATCGGAACCAACACCACTGCATTGTGCTCGAACAGTTGAGCGGCCACCGTCCAACAACTTCCGTCCACAGATATAGATTCATTCTTCGTACCTAGTCCAGCCTCACTTCCCTTCACGGGTTGGTAAGAAGTCAGTCTTGTTTGGTAAGACGGAAAATGTTCTTTGTCCTATCTCCTTTTATGAATCTTCCCTTTAATTGGGTTATGCATGCTACATTATCTTCATACAAAATCGTGGATAGTTTGTTACACTTCAAACCATATTTGTCTCGAATAAGATGTATTATATACCTCAACCATACACGTTCTCGACTTGCTTCATGAATAGCAATTATCTCAGCATGATTAGATGAAGTAGCCACGATTGACTGCTTAGTCGATCACCAAGATATGGCGTGCCTCCACATGTAAACACATAACCTGTTTGAGATTGAGCCTTGTGTGGGTCAAATAAATACCTAGCATCAGCATAACTAAAAAGATCGGGACTGCAATTATTGCCATAAAATAAATCCATATCGGTAGTTCCTTTTAGATATCGCAATATGTGTTTGATCCCATTCCAGTGTCTCCTTGTAGGAGCAGAGCTATATCTTGCTGAGGCATTAACTGAAAAAGTTAGGTCATGCCTTGTAGTATTAGCAAGATACATTAATCCGCCAATTACATTAAGATATGGTACTTCGGGACCAAGAAGTTGTTCATTCTTTTTTTGAGGTCGGAATGGATCCTTATTCACATCAATTGATCGAACAACCATCGGAGTACTTAACAGATATGCTCCATCCATGTAAAACTGTTTTAATACCTTTTCTGTGTAGGCAGATTGATGAACAAAAATCACATTTGTCAAATGTTCAATTTGCAAACTGAGACATAATTTTTTCTTTTCGAGATCTTTCATCTCGAATCCCTTCTTTAAATAATCAATCGCCTTTTGGAGTTCTATTGGAGTTCCAATAAGGTTTATGTCATCAACATATATGGTAAGTACAATAAATTCCGATGTTGTTTTCTTTATAAAAACACATGGACAAATGGTATCATTTATATAACCTTCCTTTAATAAATATTCACTAAGTCGGTTATACCATATTTGTCCTGATTGCTTTAGACCATACAATGATCTTTGCAATTTGATTGAAAACATTTTTCGGGACTTTGAATTATGTGCATCAGGTATTTTAGATCCCTTGAGAATTTTCATATATATCTCGTTATCAAATGAGCCATAAAGGTAGGATGTAACCGCATCCATTAAATGCATGCCAAGCTTTTCACGGACAGCAAAACTAATGAGATAACGAAATTGTATTGCATCCATAACAGGTGAATATGTCTCTTCATAATCTACACCAGGCCTTTATGAAAATCCTTGTGCAACAAGGCGTGCCTTATATTTTTGTACGTAATTTTTCTCATTCCTCTTACGTACAAAGACCCATTTATAACCAACGGGCTTAACACCATTAGGTGTTTGGATTAGGGGACCAAAAACTTCACGTTTTGCAAGTGAATCCAACTCGGATTGGACTGCTTCTTTCCATTTTATCCAATCACGTCTTTGTCGATATTATCCAACAAATTGAGGTTCAAGATCCCCACTATCTTGTATAATGCTTTATGTAAAATTGTATGCAAAGACACAATCCACCGCTATACTCAAATCGATTAAAATGCGTCTCAATATCGATTGGATTTATTAGTTCCTTATTTTCTTGAGTCTCAGGCTCAATGATTTCCTCATGAATTTCAAGATTGGTTAAATCGTGAATTTGTTCATGAGACTCTTTCGTAGTGTCAACTTGATCATTTATTTTTCTTTTTCTAGGATTTCAATCCTTAAAACCTAATGGTCTGCCACATTTTAGGCGTACTTTTGACTCATTAGTTATGGCACTAAATGATTGTCCAACAGGGACATCAATACTGATTGGAACATTCTCTGCAGGGATATGTATTTTGTTATCCTTTTCAAATTCATAAATGCATCTGACACTTGATTTGCTATTTTCTGCAAATGAATAATCTTTTGTACCTCTTTTCCAAAATAGAGACACGTGGATCAAGATGAGACAATGTTGAATTTTCTCACAAAATTTTCCATTTGATTTCACCAATTTCTCTCCCTAATTTTGGGAAAAGTGTCAAATCGCGATAATTTGCAAATCGAGCAGTGAACAAATCCCCCGTTAATATTTCGAGATAGCAAATAATGGAGTACAATTCAAACCCAATATATATTCCTAACCTTCCATGGGAACCTATCTTGGTGCAATATGGTTGTACTTCAGGCACATATACTATGCATCCAAAAATTCTTAAATAAGATATATTAGGTTCATGACCTAAAACTAATTGCAACGGCGAATATTTATGATAATTTGTCGGTCTGAGACGAACTAGAATTGCTGCATGAAAATGGCGTGACCCCGAACAGAAGTGGGCAACCTCGTTTTTATGAGTAACGGTCCTGCTGTCACACCTCCTTTCCGTACATCCCCCGAGGAGTATATAAAGAAGTTTTTCCAATTAAAGTGACATTATTCGAAATGGGATTATTTATTTAATTTTATCAGAGTCACCACTTGAAATAGTTAATTAGTGTCCCAAGTCACCGGTTTTTATCCCAAATCGAGGAAAATTTTGACTTTCCTTGTGAAGTCTGCGAACCAGAAATTTTGAGTAAGGAATTTTGTTAACCCGAGGGAAGGTGTTAGGCACCCTCGGATTTCGTGGTTCTAGCACGGTCGCTCAACTATTATAATCGGCTTATTATCTGATTTTAAGACATGTTTTTAGCCTATGGTATATTTTACTTTTAACCGCTTTTGTATAATTATTAGAGAATTGCGACATTAGTTAAAATATATCACGAACCACGTCACATAAATGCACCCATAGTCTGTAACACATTTTAATTTAACATTGAGATTTGGATTTGGGTCACATAAATGCGCACCCGAATTTAGGAAATTGAATGATTAAATTAACGCGCCTAAAGCAACTACGCCTTTTTAACTTTTCGAGGGCCATGAAATTCACTGAATAGCACACCTCGATTTTTTAAGTATTTTAATATTGATTAATAAGGGCCATGCATTTTGAAATTTTATTTGGCGCGGCGCACCTCAAATTATTTGAAAACTTTTCTTATTTGAAGTTATTAAAATCGAGTTACCTAAAAGGCACCCTCGAAATTGGCATTGTTACTATGTCACGGGAACCGTACCCATAGTCACAATGTTTGTTAATCGTGCCTAAAAGCAAGCTACGAAAGTTTAAGGCGTTCAAGACTTAATTATCTATATTTAACTATTAAGAGGGCCGTAGGTGATCGTTGCTAATTACATTGGTCACCCCCATTAATTGAAAGAAATGCTTGTGGTTTGCGCATTGGGCCATCCCACTAATCACTAAATTATCTTAGCCCAGATTCTATCAACTAATTTTTCGAAGCACATGGCCCAACTAACAAAACTAGCACAATGTTGCAACTTTAAGAGGCCATAAATGAAACTCTTAGGCTAATACATAATCAGATTCACATTCATCAATTTAAGTATACAAATCAATCATTTCGAACCCAAAGTCAATTAACAAAGACTTGACCATATTGGGCTGGCCCAAGTTCCAGCTGAAACTCTTAAAATTTTGGGCCTGGATGCCATCAAAATGGGCCACCTCGAAATCAGGCTCAAAACCAGCCTTAGACAAAATTGTGTTTTTGGAAATGGGCTACAATTGTAGCCCAAACATCCAAGGGAAAGGGGTAATTCAGCAAATGCTTTCACCAGATAACATAAGTAGAAATAATTAATTATAAAATCTCAATTAATCTGGAGAAAATTTAAACTATAAACAGTTATCAACCTACTGATTAATTACAAAATCTAGGAACTACATTATTACAACACTTCCTAATTAAATCTGTAAACTCATAAAAACAGCTGCCCAAGTTCTAGAGTAATACTTTAACACAGTAATCAGTAGCCTTCTCCCTGCTCTTTTTTTTAATTTCAGATGTATATGTACAATAATCAGAACAGGAAGATATGAGATGAATGCTTCTTCCTAGATTTAATTAAACTCGAAATGCTAATTTCAGTTCTGTTTTAGTCAACTAAACCACTGTGTTTCAGCATATTGTATATTCTATATCACAGCAATAGCAACATTAGTAGGCTTTAGTAATTAAAGTGATCATCAGTAGCTACTGAATCAGTTTGTGAGTATTTCCCATTAAAATTTCAATTAACTAAACAACAACGCACAGCAAACTGAAACTGGGAAGGGACCAGAGGTAACAATATGTGGCAAAGACAAACAAAGTCATGAGGCAAACCAAATACATATTACAGCAGTACTTCAAATTTTATTACAAACCAGCAAAGGAACCCAAACAACCACTAATACATGATTCATTAGTACTGATCAGTCCAAATTTACAACATTCACAACTTCCGAGATTGACAGGAAGAGAAATTCAAACAGATTGAACCATTAAACATGTTAACTATATAGAACATAGGCAGTAAACAATTTGATTTCACTCGTAATTTTAATTTAAAATTACAGGGGTATTTGGATATACCTATATAGCAGCAAACAAATCCTAAAAGAGCCAAGTAAATCTGACAGAGAAACAACAGCAAGCAAATAGTAATCCACATCTCGATGCACTTTGAAATCCAAAAAATGCAAGAGAGGACTTAGTAATCACTCAAGATCTACTGTTTTTTTTTTTTTTAGAACTTTTGTTTTCTTTTTCCTTCAAACTGGAATTGTGAGTGCAGTGAAGAGCAGAATGTAGGCGAGTCTGTGACTGATAATGTGTATCTGTATCTGTCCATTTTATGAATATGCTCTTGTATATATATCCCCCAGCATGCAAAACTAATCAGAGAATATATTCTCCAATCCGTTTTGTTGTGCATGTGAGCAAAAAAGCATCTTTTCTAACAGATTTCAGTTACTTCTTCCCAAATTGTCTCTTTTAACCTAGATATTTCCTAATTTTACTTATTTATTTTGCATTTGAGGACCCCCTAGAAACTTCTGAATCTGTTAGTTTGTTACTAACAGATTCCTTTCCTATTATTACCCAAATTAACCCCCAAATATTCTGATTTTACTATGTTAAACCTTACGGGTTGAGTCGACCCGACTCCAAACAAGACCCAGTCCAATTCCGACCTTGTTCCTTTTTTTTGGGCTTTGATTTTCAGAAGCCCACATTTATCCATGGCCTTTTCAAAGAGTCTTAATGACTCAGCCCATTTAAAACCAAAAACAGTTGAAATAATAAAAATAGAAACGGACAAATTTTGACCCAAAAATTAAAAATCAAAACAGAAAAACTAAAGAAAGGGGTAGAAGATGAGAAACACTAAAAAAAAAAAGTTAAACAGAAAAATAATGGAAAAGAAAGAAACAGAAAATACCTCGGACCAAAGCATCTTCAAAATTTTGATATTTCAGCCAAGATTGACCTTAACCGTGTGTTCTTGTTAAGAACACATTATTAAAGTCTATTTTGACTTTAAATCAGCTCAAAAAAACTTCGATTTTGAGGTTTTGAACTTTAGGGTTTTATTTTTTCGATTTGAAATTGAAGGGATTTCAGGGGGTTTTGGTTGAAACGGGGTAGGGATTTGGGATGAGAGGATGACGACGGTCATCGGGTGTGATTTGGGGTGGATTTGGGAGTGATTTGGGTGGTAGACCACCGCATTTTCAGTGGATTTAGGGGCGGCTAGGGTTAGGGTTTTCAAAGAAGGGGTCATTTGGAAGATGAAGAAATAGGGTAGGGTGGGTCGGTTCCGACCATTATATGGGTGGGAGGGGGTTAGTTCCGAGCCGTTGGATCATTTGAGATCAACGGCTCAGATCAATTGCTTACCCCAAGCGACGTCGTTTAGATTTTAGGGGGGAATTGGGTTTTCGGTTGGTTTGGTTGATTTCAACTGGTTTCTAAGAGTTAAAGATTAAAGATTAAGAAAAGTGTAAAAATGAACTATTTTTGTGATTTTCTAATTTTATGAAACAAATAATTACTAATTTAATCCAAAAATATAAGAACAAATCCTAAATGCAATGCATGATATTTTCGGGTATTTCATGATTTAATTAATTAAAAATTAAACAAACAAGAAAAATGTAAGTAATTTTAAAACCTAATAAAACTCCTAAAATAGCGAATAATAATTAAAAAATCTATTTTTTGATTTTATGGGAGTATTTTGGATATGGCAAAAATCACGTGCTCGCAGCTACCCCTCTTTGCTCGGAGACACGAAGGGTTTTCGAGCAAAGATAAAATGAGCAATTCTGTGGGATTTTTGCCTATCCAAGACTCCATGAGAAGCATTTTTTTAAAAGAGTCTGACCGAACCTTGCTTCAAAGGTTACCTACATATCCTTGGCTACAAAGGAATCAGGTTAGTGTAGTTCTGGAAGTTTTGGTAGCTGGGACTAGCAAGAAGCTGTGATTTTCGCTGTTGCTGCTGCTGTTACTGCTTGCTGCGCTCCTTATTACACCCAAAAATGGAAAAATAAAAGTTAACTAGCTACGTTTATCAGCTATGAGTTACAAGATTCCTATCTTGAGTCTTAGCTGGTTCTCGAGGCAGACTCCGATCTAAATCTTGATGCTCGTCAGCTGTAGGTGCCGGTTCTTTTCAGCTTTTGAATCAAGGCGGGACATGCGAAGCTTATGACTTCCATTAAAAAAATTTGAGCAAAGCGCGTCCTCGTCCATTGCAGCATTTGAGTTTGCTTCCTTTGTTCTTTTCTTCTTTTTTTATTCTGGATTGAGACGCATTCTTTTGGTCATCTCGAACCCTGTGCCTCGAGGGATAACCTGCTCAGACACTAAACTAAATCAAGCAAACTAAACTATTTCTCTATTAAAAACAGTAAAATAAAGGAAGGATTGCCAGGTTATGCTGGGAAGCCGACCGAGTTATGGTGGAAAAAAAAAAGTTCTCGGGTTATGCCGAGGATGTTATCGGTCGATTCTACTGGGGAAAAGAAAAAGAGTTCCTGGGTTATGCCAGGGTGAAAGAAAAAAGGTCTTTAGGTTATGCCAAAGAGGTCCACGGGTTATGCCGGGGAAAAAGGGAAACAAAGGTCCCTAAGTTATGCCAAAGAGATCCACGGGTTATGCCGGGGATGAAGGGAATCAAAGATCTTTAGGTTGTGTTAAAGAGATCCACGGATTATACCGGGGATGAAGGGAAAACAAAACTCTTTGGGTTATGCCAAAGAGGTCCACGGGTTATGCCGAGGATGAAGGAAAAGACAAAGGTCTTTGGGTTATGTCAAAGAGGTCCACGGGTTATGCCGGGGATAATAGAAAAATAAAGTCTTTGGGTTATGCCAAAGAGGTCCGCGGGTTATGCCGGGTAATCCACGGGTTATGCCGGGGAGAAGGAAAACAAAGGTCTTTGGGTTATGCCAAAGAAATCTAAAATAATGCAGGAAAGAGTTTGGAGGAGACTTCCCTCTGATTATTGCTGCAAAACTGTTTTTAGCCTTTATGCAGTTTCCTTCTGGTTACACCTGCTTCTCGCGGGGTTGCTTTGGATCGCACCAATTTCCTGTTTTCAAAACAAAAGCAATTGTTAGTTTGAAACGTTGATTGGTTTTGTGGCCTTGATGATTCTGATCACTTGATCCCGGCCCAACTTTTGGTGAGAACCTCCGCTTCTTGCTTGGTTTTCTGAAAGTTGATTTCTTTCTTGAACCGAGGACTCAATTTTATTTTTTTTTGTAAATTTGTTGTGACAGCTTGCCCATATGGGATTTTGTCTTTTCACTTTTTCTTGCCTCTGGGGCTTTTGCTTTTGGATTTCTTTCATTTTTCACAACTTTGGGTTTCAGAGCATCAGCCATCATGGCCAGTCGGGGTCGACTTGATGCACTCACTGAGGCTGGTACTTCTTTTGGATCTGGCTTTTATTAAGCGAGACCATATAAAACCAATCTTGACACCTTTTCTTTGTATTAGTTTCAGAAGCAGAATTAGACCGAAAGGGATTCAAAGAAAAGTAAACAAAAGGCGAGAGAATGAATTTAGAAAAGTGTCCCTTTCGGGGAAGAGAGAAGGATTTATCTGGGGTGCATGCAGACTTCACATAGGCATGACATACTTCTTGGACTGGATGCCCGATCGGCGCAACTATCCAACTTCTCATAAACCCATCACGATCCGTATTCTGAAACCGAGAAACCTTGCTAGGACTCTTTCAGTACCAATAGTGGCGAGGATTCCTGCTTTTCGATCAACGGTGCCCTTTGTGGGTTTTCGCCAATTGACCTCACTCATTTCTCTTCTCACCGTCGCCTTGCAGTGCTCATTGTGAGTTTTCACTAACGAGACTCTCTCATTTTTAGTTTTTCTGCTTACATCGCCTTACGGTGCCCGTGTGGGTTTTCACCAATAAGACTCTCTCATTTTAGTTCTCTCATTTTGAATGCATTCTCTGATTTTGGAAACCTTTCACCGATTGATCGGAAGGACTTGAAGGATTTGGTAAAGAGAGTTTTGATTGGATTACAACTTTGGAACATTTCGGTGAAACACTGCCGAACCGTTATAACATCTGCCCCAGTTTCGCTTTGGGAAAATTTGGATTTTTATTTTGGTGTGACTGAACCTCAGGGAGAGGCTGCCTACGTATCTTTTCGGAATCAAGTCAGACGTAGTTCAGGCTACATTTGTTTTGTTTGTTTTTGTTTTGTTTTCATTTTCTTTTCCTTTTTTTTTCTTTTTCTTTTTTTTTTCGATTTTCTTTTCTTGTCTTTCAAGTAAACTTTCTAGTGATGCTTTTGAGTTCCAAAGAGGGTAATAAAAGAAGAATAGCCAGCTCAAAGGGTTAGCAAAGGACTGGAGTGTTTGGGGTAGCGAGAATGAAAGCCTTCGTCATCCCAATCTAATAATGTTATCATTGCATAAAGATTACACATAGTACCTTTTGACTGCATCCGCATTCACTGCTGCTTCTGGGTCAATTCCTTCAATATCTCCCAGGTACAATGCTCCTCTTGGCAGTATCTTTCTGATGATTTATGGCCTTTCCAATTAGGAGCGAATTTTCCTTTTGCTTCCTGATGATGGGGAAGAATACGCCTTAAAACGAGTTGCCCCACTTCAAAATTTCTGGGCCGTACTTTCTTGTTGTAGGCACGGGCCATTCTTTGTTGGTACAACTGCCTGTGGCAAACTACGGCCATTCGCTTTTCATCAATCAGGGTTAACTGTTCCAGGCGGGTTTTGACCCACTCACTATCTTCGATTTCAGCTTCAACAATGATCCGGAGGGAAGGAATTTCAACTTCCTCAGGTATCACGGCTTCAGTGCCATAAACTAAAAGATATGGGGTTGCTCCGATCGATGTGCGCATAGTAGTGCGGTACCCTAACAATGCAAACGGCAGCTTTTCATGCCATCGCCTAGAGCTTTGAATCATTTTCCTCAAAATCTTTTTGATGTTCTTGTTTGCTGCTTCCACGGCACCATTGGCTTTAGGCCGACATGGAGTAGAGTTCCCATGCGTTATCTTGAATTGTTCGCATATTTCCCTCATCAAATGACTATTCAGGTTTGCAGCATTATCTGTGATGATGGTTGTAGGGATACCAAAACGGCAGATAAGATTGGAATGCACGAAATCCATCACAGCTTTCTTAGTAACAGATTTGAGGGTGATTGCTTCAACCCATTTTGTGAAGTAGTCGATGGCAACCAATATGAATCTATGCCTGTTTGAGGCTTTAGGCTCGATCGGCCCAATGATGTCCATGCCCTAGGTGACAAATGGCCAAGGTGATGACATAGGATGTAGTTCTGTGGGAGGTGCATGAATCGAATCGCCGTGCACCTGACACTGATGACATTTTCGAACAGAACTGAAGCAATCTTTCTCCATGGTCATCCAGTAGTAACCTGCTCGGAGGATTTTTTTTGCCAAGACATACCCGTTCATGTGGGGTCCGCACACTCATGCGTGCACTTCATGCATGATTTTTCCAGCCTCTTCGGCATCAACACATCTTAACAAATTGAGATTCGGAGTCCTTTTGTATAAGATATCACCGCTTAAAAAAAAACCACTTGCCTGTCGTCTAATGGTTCTCTTTTGGTCTCCACTGGCTTGATCTGGGTATTCTTTAGTTTTCAGAAACCTCTTGATGTCATGATACCATGGTTGAACACTTAGTTCTGCTTCAACCGTATTACAATAGCCATGCCTTTCACGGATTTGGATCTCCAAAGGATCAATGTGGGCATTGCCTGGGTATGGCAGCATCGAGGCCAAAGTAGCAAGTGCATCAGCTAATTTGTTGTGACAACGTGGGATGTACCTGAACTCTATCGACTCGAATCGTCTGCTTAGATCATCCACGTGTTGCCTATATGGAATAATCTTGACATCTCGGGTCTCCCATTCTCCTTGAGCTTGTCGGATAATCAGGTCCGAGTCTCCCATGATTAGCAATTTTTCGACATCTTGGGTGATTGCCATGTTCATACCCATAATGCAGGCTTCATACTCAGCAGTGTTGTTTGTGCATAAAAATCGAAGCCTAGCTGTGGCCGGATAATGCTGACCATCAGGTGAGATCAAGATTGCCCCAATCCCAACACCTTTTGCGTTTACTGCTCCATCGAAGAACATTTTCCAAGTATTGGTGTCTTCGGATAGCCTCAATTGAATTTACCTCCTTGTCCGGGAAGTAAGTGTTCAAAGGTTGATACTCATCATTGACCGGATTTTCAGCCAGATGGTCTGCTAACGCCTAGGCTTTCATTACCGTGCGAGTGACATAGACTATGTCAAATTCTGTGAGCAGGATCTGCCATTTTGCTAACCTCCCGGTGGGCATTGGCTTCTGGAATATTTACTTTAAAGGATCCAACCTGGTTATGAGGTAGGTGGTGTATGTTTTCAAATAATGCCTCAGCTTCTGGGCGACCCAAGATAAAGCGCAGCAAGTTCTTTCCAGCAAAATGTACTTAGCTTCATAACTGGTGAACTTCTTGCTCAGATAGTAAATGGCCTGTTCTTTCCTTCCGGTCATATCATGTTGCCTGAGGACACGGCCAAAAGAATTTTCCAGGACTATCAGATACAAGAACAGAGGTCTCCCTGGCTCAGGTGGGACCAACACTAGCGGATTCGACAGAAACGTTTTGATTTTGTCAAAAGCTTCTTGGCACTCGTCCGTCCATTTGATGGCCGCATCTTTCTTTAACAACCTGAATATGGGTTCACATGTAGAAGTCAACTGAGCAATGAACCGGCTGATATAGTTCAATCTTCTCAACAAACTCATGACATCTTTCTTGGTTTTTGGAGGGGGTAGATCCCGAATAGACTTTATCTTGGTTGGATCTAGCTCAATGCCTCTTCGACTGACTATGAATCCCAAGAGCTTGCCGGATGGGACTCCAAATGCACATTTGGCTAGGTTCAGCTTCAAATCATATTTGCGCAGCCGCTCGAAGAATTTTCTCAAATCTCGAATATGATCCTCCTTAGTTTTAGATTTGATGATCACATCATCCACGTACACCTCTATGTCATGAAAAATGGTAGTCATGGCTCTCATGTATGTTGCCCCGGTGTTCTTCAATCCGAATGGCATGACCCTATAACAGTATGTGCCCCTAGGTGTGGTAAAGGCTGTCTTTTCAGCATCTTCTTCATCCATCAACACCTGGTGATATCCCGCGTAACAATCCACAAAGGACTTTATCTCATGCTTGGCACAATTATCAACAAGGATATGGATGTTTGGCAAAGGGAAGTTGTCCTTGGGACTTGCTTTGTTTAAATCTCTATAGTCCACTGGACTACAATCGGGTTTTTCTATCTTTCTTTGGTACTGGGACTACATTGGCTAGCCACGTGGTGTATCGAACTACCCGGATCACCCCTGCTTTTAGTTGTTTTGTGACCTCTTCTTTGATCTTGTCACTGATATCAGTTTTAAACTTTCTTTGCTTTTGCTGGACAGGGGGATAATCAGGGTATGTCGGCAATTTATGAACCACCATATCAACACTGAGTCCTGGCATGCCGTCATACGACCAAGCAAACACATCTTTGAACTCAAACAAGAGTTGGATTAGTGCATCTCGGGTTTTTTCATCTGTGTGAATGCTTATCTTTGTTTCCCTGATTTCTTCGGAACTACCCAAATTAACCGACTCGGTATCATTTAAGTTTGGCTTAGGTTTATTCTCAAATTGTTCCAATTTTTTGGTTTATTTCCTTAAAAGCATCTTCTTCATTATATTCCGGTTCTTGGTTCATTACTTCACAGTTAGACAGCGTGTTTGGATCTGGGCATGAAGTCCACAAGCATGTAATATTATTTAAAACCGCATTATTAGAACTGAAAAGAAGAAAGACAAAAATAAAATAACAAAATCAGAAGAGATGAATGATGAAATATTGATTTTATTTCATTGAGTTTTGAAGATAACAGGGTTTACACTTGGAATTAAAGATGAGAAACTAAAGATAGGAAAACTTAAACAAAACAAAACATCCGAGTTACACCATGGAATAACTCGTGATGCAGAAGAGGTGGCAAGACAGGTCTACCGGGACTCCCGCCTGATTGGGAACGACGTAGCCTTCCAATTTTGGAGCTTGGCATTGGGTCCCATGTACAACACCTCAGCAGTGCTTGAGCCTTCCCCTGGCTGAATCATGTGGGTTTCATACAGCATTTGTTTCATAGCCCCACAAATTTCTTCAATTTCTTTGGCCGTAAAGGCTTCATCTTCCTCCTCGTCACTGTACTTAGGCTTGACAAATGTTTTGTACAGATGCGAAATCGGCTGAGTCAAGACCCACCCATCATTCTTCCTTTTCTTTGCCCATTTTATATCAACTGGCGTGGGTCGAAAGCCTAACCCAAAGAATCCCTCGTTGGCAGTCGAGGTGATGGGTTCAGCTGTTCCTTGCAGTGATCTCTTGAGCCCTTTCCCAGGTTGGTATCCATGTCTGATCATTTCTTTGGCTACCATGATTGATGCGTTTGACAGGAAGGGTTGAAGGCAAGGGTTTCCCTCTTCACACTGGTCTGCGACCACAATTTCAAAAGCTTGATAGATTATATGTTCACTTCCTTCCTTTGCTTCAAGGCATGGGACTGATGGATCGCGATAAATTGATTGTTCATCCTCTCCATGAACCATAATCTCCTGGTTTTCATATTCAAATTTAACCATCTGGTGGAGAGTGGAAGGGACGGCTCCTGCCGCATGGATCCACGGTCGTCCCAAGAGAAAATTGTAGGAAGTGTCCATATCCAGAACCTGAAAGGTTATTTCGAAGTCGACCGGACCAATACTCAGGACCAGGTCAATTTCTCCGATGGTATCCCTCTTCAAGCCATCGAAAGCACATACGCACACATCATTAGGTCTAATTTTCTTGATGCAAATTTCCATGCATTGTAGGGTTGAGAGCGGGCAAATATCTACCCTAGAACCTCCATCCAACATGACTCTTTTTACATAATACCCTTCACATTTGACTGTCAGGTGAAGGGCTTTATTGTGGGCAGCCCCTTCCGGGGGCAAATCATTTTTGCTGAAAGAAATTTGATGGATTGCAAAGAATCTTTCTGCCATCCTTTCCAATTGTTCTACTGTAGTTTCAATAGGCACATATGCTTCATTGAGGGTTTTGATTAAAACCTTTTGATGCTCAGCTGAGCTCATCAGCAGAGATAGAAGAGAGACTTGATCGGGAGACTTTCGAAGTTGATCAATTACTTCGTAGTCGGCCATTTTCATTTTCTGGAAGAATGCCTCTGCTTCTTCGGGGCTTACCGATTTCTTGGATGGGAAGCGTTTCTTTGTAGCATAATTTACTTCCCCCAGATTGAGATGTCTTTTGGCCGGGTTGTCTTCCTGGATTTCCCACGAGATCTCTTTGCCTTTGTATGTTACTACCGTCTTGCTGTAGTTCCATGGCACGGCGCTGTGGTCTGTCATGGGCCTTTATGGCGCGCGACCGATAACCACGGGCTCATTCAGCCTTGGTGGACATACTGGTCCCCGTACCACATAGGTTCCCTTTTGCACACACATTTGAGCCTTTTGCTTGTTTAATTCAAATCTCTTGGGGGGACTTAATGGCATTTGTTCTTTCTTGCACCCTCGGGGGACATAAAGAACAGCATATTTGGAGGGCATTGCCCCGGTTTCAACTCTTACCTTCTCTTCCACCTTCTGAGGAACAGTTTTGCTCTTCTTCTCTATTCCGTCCTGTTTTGGGACAGCTTTTGGCTTTGTTTTTGTGTCGGCTATGGCGATGATGGCTTTCAAGGCTGGGTCAAATTCTCTGTCTTCACAAATCATTCCAATGATCGGCCCATTCTTGTGAGCCGGTAGTGGGTTATTGGTTACATTGGGAATATCCTCGTTCCTCAGCACTTTTCTTTTTTGTTCGATTAAATCTTCCACCGCTCTTTTCAATGTCCAACAATTCTCCGTATCATACCCTTCTGCCCCTGAGTGATATGCACATCGAGTGCCCCGTTGGTAAGAAGGTGACTCTAGGTTTTGCCTATTTGGGGGCACAGGCTGTAGCAAACCCATTTGAACCAACTTCGGGAACAAACTCGAATATGAGTCGCCGATGGGTGTAAAGTTCGTTTTCCTTGGCGGCTCCTGGGCACGAAAATTATTTTGTGGAGGTCGGGGATTGTAGTAGGCTTGGTACGAAGGTTGATTTCTGGGAGGTGGAGCTCTGTTTTGATTAAATTGTTGTTGGGGCCTGCCATATGACTGAGCATAGGCTATATCCTAGTGAGGGTAGTAGTGCTGTGGGGCCCTTCCAGAGAAAAGAGGTCTGGGTGGACGGGGCTTTCTTGTACTTGAATCAGCCATTGACGATTCTTCTTTCTTCTTTCGATTGGCTAACCCTCCAGACCCACCTTGAATGGCTTGGGAGGTAGCTCTGATGGCGGATTGACTCAAAATCCGCCCTGTTTTTAGACCGTTCTCGATCATTTCTCTGATTTTTATGGCCTCAGCTAATGGCTTCCCTATCGTTGACATCATATTTTGATAATAATCATTCTTGTGCCTGAAGGAAGACCGTGACCATTTCAACTTCGTCCATGGGAGGTTTCACCCTCGACGCCTGCTCAAGCCATTTGACGGCGTACTCCCTGAAGCTTTCGGAGGCTTTCTTCTTTAAGTTTGCTAAGGAATTTCTGTCCGGAGCAATGTCAATATTGTACTGGAACTGCCGGACAAAATCCGTTGTCAAATCGTCCCAAGTATAACATCGGGATATTTCTTGGTCCATGTGCCACTCGGAAGCGATACCGACCAAACTCTCCCCAAAGTAAGCCATGAGGAGCTCTTCTTTTCCGCCCGCTCCCCTCAGCTGATTGCAATACTTTTTGAGATGGGCGATGGGATCCCCATGCCCGTCATATTTCTCAAACTTCGGGGTTTTAAAACCCAACGGTAGATGCACATGCGGAAACATACACAGGTCGGTGTACGATACATTTTTCTGTCCACTCAAACCTTGTATGTTTTTGAGACTTTGCTTGAGACTTCTCATCTTTCTAGAAATCTCATCCTGTTCAAGGGTTTTTACATTTGTCTCCTGCCCTGAGGTAAACTCGTACCTAGGCAACTGAGGATAAGCCGTTGCGGCGAACTGGGCTGATTCCAACGGGAAAGGCTGTGCTTGATATGTAAAAAGGGAGGGATTAAAGCTAGGCCTGGGCAAGGCATGTTGTGTCGTGGCTGAGCAAGGAGCTGCAATAAATATGTTTGAAGCTGCACTAGAAATTGACGCCTGGGGGCGATCCTCGGAGGGTGTTCCCACAAAATTAGCAGTGATGGTAGGATATCCCAGTGGGTAGCTTATCGGGATATTGGAAGTCCCACTGGCCCTGGGAAAGAGCTCGGGAAATCCGAGAATTGCATTTGGTGGTTCCTTTCCGTTTGTCCAGGCGTCCCACATATCCATCATGCGGAGACGCAATAATCTGTTTTCTTTGGCAGCTGCCGATTCTGGAACCAAGATGACTGAGATTGGATTTTCCTCTGCAATAGGAACTGTCCGCAAAGTTATCTCAGAAGCCATTTCGACACTTCCTTTTGATCTTGTAAAGTATGGATGCGATGCCAGGTTACCACAAAACCAATCACCTTACTTGTAAAAACCTATACTTAACAGCAAACCGGTTAGTTTGGAGCAAATAACACATAGGTAATCGCATGTTGGAGTGTGATGCACCTAAGCAGTTAAATGTGTTTCTATATGTTTCACAACGGTTGCACGTTTCATCCCGGCTTTGCCTACTTCCCTAAAAAGTTCTTTCTCTTTTTCACTTTCCGATTTTCACTCTTTTCTTTCCATCCCTTTCTTGCTCTTTTTTTTTTCTCTTTTTTTTTGTTGATCATCATTTTTTTGTGTGTTTTTTTAACAGCCGGTCAACACGCAAACCGAGTCGAATAAATGCACAAGTAGCACGTAAATTATGCATCAAGATGGTCTTTGATTCTAGGGTCACCTGTCCTAGACGGACCCAACCCCTGTGTTGAGTCCCCAAAGTCAAATGCATATGATGCAAATAAACGTTCCTACTAGGGATCCGGCATGAGGTTATGTTATTCTAAGCTGAAAACCTGGGTATTTGTTCTAGACTTGCGTACCCGAGCGGACAACTCGAGCCGAGGAGGGGGCTACGTACAGGGCACCAAAAGGCCACCCGACTTTGTAACTTGTACGGTCTCTTTCTTATTTAAGGTATGACACTAACACAATAGAGAGTCACGGCCAGCGTGCACATCCCCGAAGGTGAGAAGAGAAGGGTTCGTAACAGGTTTATATACAGTTCAAATAATATCAAAACGGTAAAAGGCGGCATTTAGCACATTAGGCTCAACATGTAACAAAATCAGATAATCATAAAGCCAAACATAACAGTTATTCTAAGCTCGAATTCTTGAACCCTGAATCAGAGATTCTAGGTTCGCTCCCCAGCAGAGTCGCCAGAGCTGTCACACCTCCTTTCCGTACAGCCCCCGAGGAGTATATAAAGGAGTTTTTCCAATTAAAGTGATATTATTCGAAATGGGATTATTTATTTAATTTTATCAGAGTCGCCACTTGGAATATTTAATTGGTGTCCCAAGTCACCGGTTTTTATCCCAAATCGAGGAAAAATTCGACTTTCCTTGTGAAGTCTGCGAACCAGAAATTCTGAATAAGGAATTCTGTTAACCCGAGGGAAGGTGTTAGGCACCCTCGGATTCCGTAGTTCTAGCACGGTCGCTCAACTATTATAATCGGCTTATTATCTGATTTTAAGACATGTTTCTAGCCTATGGTATATTTTACTTTTAACCGCTTTTGTATAATTGTTAGAGAATTGCGACATTAGTTAAAATATGTTACGAGCCACATCACATAAAGCACCCATAATCCGTAACACGTTTTAATTTAATATTGAGATTTGGATTTGGGTCACATAAATGTGCACCTGAATTTAGGAAATTGAATGATTAAAATAATGCACCTAAAGCAACTATTCATTTTTAACTTTTCGAGGGCCATGAAATTCACTAAATAGCACACCTCGATTTTCTAAGTATTTTAATATTGATTAATGAGAGCCATGCATTTTGAAATTTTATTTGGCGCGGCGCACCTCAAATTATTTAAAAGCTTTTCTTATTTGAAGTTATTAAAATCGAGTTACCTAAAAGGCACCCTCGAAATTGGTATTGTTACTATGTCACGGGAACCGTACCCATAGTCACAATGTTTGTTAATCGTGCCTAAAATCAAGCTACGAAAGTTTAAGGCGTTCAAGACTTAATTATCTATATTTAACTATTAGGGGGGCCATAGGTGATCGTTGCTAATTACATGGCTCACCCCCATTAATTGAAAGAAATGCTTGTGGTTTGCGCATTGGGCCATCCACTAATCATTAAATTATCTTAGCCCAGATTCTATCAACTAATTTTTTGAAGCACATGGCCCAACTAACAAAACTAGCACAATGTTGCAACTTTAAGAGGCCATAAATTGAAACTCTTAGGCTAATACATAATCAGATTCACATTCATCAATTTAAGTATACAAATCAAAAATTCCGAACCCAAAGTCAATTAACAAAGATTTGACCATATTGGGCTGGCCCAAGTTCCAGCTGAAACTCTTAAAAATTTGGGCCTGGATGCCATCAAAATGGGCCACCTCGAAATCAGGCTCAAACCCGGCCTTAGACAAAACTGTGTTTTCGGAAATGGGCTACAATTGTAGCCCAAACATCCAAGGGAAAGGGGTAATTCAGCAAATGCTTTCACCAGATAACATAAGTAGAAATAATTAATTACAAAATCTCAATTAATCTGGAGAAAATTTAAAATATAAACAGTTATCAACCTACTGATTAATTACAAAATCTAGGAACTACATTATTACAACACTTCCTAATTAAATCTGTAAACTCATAAAAACAGCTGCCCAAGTTCCAGAGTAATACTTTAACACAGTAATCAGTAGCCTTCTCCCTGCTCTTTTTTTTAATTTCAGATGTATATGTACAATAATCAGAACAGGAAGATATGAGATGAATGTTTCTTCCTAGATTTAATTAAACTCGAAATGCTAACTTCAGTTCTGTTTTAGTCAACTAAACCACTGTGTTTCAGCATATTGTATATTCTATATCACAGCAATAGCAACATTAGTAGGCTTTAGTAATTAAAGTGATTATCAGTAGCTACTGAATCAGTTTGTGAGTATTTCCCATTAAAATTTCAATTAACTAAACAACAACACACAACAAACTGAAACTGGGAAGGGAGCAGAGGTAACAATATGTGGCAAAGACAAACAAAGTCATGAGGCAAACCAAATACATATTACAGCAGTACTTCAAATTTTATTACAAACTAGCAAAGGAACCCAAACAACCACTAATACATGATTCATTAGTACTGATCAGTCCAAATTTACAACATTCACAACTTCCGAGATTGACAGGAAGAGAAATTCAAACAGATTGAACCATTAAACATGTTAACTATATAGAACATAGGCAGTAAACAATTTGATTTCACTCGTAATTTTAATTTAAAATTACAGGGGTATTTGGATATACCTATATAGCAGCAAACAAATCCTAAAAGAGCCAAGTAAATCTGACAGAGAAACAGCAGCAAGCAAATAGTAATCCACAGCTCGATGCACTTTGAAATCCAAAAAATGCAAGAGAGGACTTAGTAATCACTCAAGGTCTACTGTTTTTTTTTTTTTTTGAACTTTTGTTTTCTTTTTCCTTCAAACTGGAATTGTGAGTGCAGTGAAGAGCAGAATGTAGGCGAGTCTGTGACTGATAATGTATATTTGTATCTGTCCATTTTATGAATATGCTCTTGTATATATATCCCCCAACATGCAAAACTAATCAGAGAATATATTCTCCAATTTGTTTTGTTTTGCATGTGAGCAAAAAAGCATCTTTTCTAACAGATTTCAGTTACTTCTTCTCAAATTGTCTCTTTTAACCCAGATGTTTCCTAATTTTACTTATTTATTTTGCATTTGAGGACCCCCTAGAAACTTCTGAATCTGTTAGTTTGTTACTAACAGATTCCTTTCCTATTATTACCCAAATTAACCTCCAAATATTCTGATTTTACTATGTTAAACCTTACGGGTTGAGTCGACTCGACTCCAAACAAGACCCAGTCCAATTCCGACCCTGTTCCTTTTTTTTTGGGCTTTGATTTTCATAAGCCCACATTTATCCATGGCCTTTTCAAAGAGTCTTAATGACTCGGCCCATTTTAAACCAAAAACAGTGAAACAATAAAGAAATAGAAACGGACAGATTTTGACCCAAAAATTAAAAATCAAAACTGGAAAACTAAAGAAAGGGGTAGAAGATGAGAAACACTAAAAAAAAATAATTAAACAGAAAACAAAATGAAAAAGAAAGAAACAGAAAATACCTCGGACAAAAGCATCTTCGAAATTTTGATTTTCAGCCAAGATTGACCTTAACCGTGTGTTCCTGTTAAGAACACACGGTTAAAGTCTATTTTGACTTTAAATCGGCTAAAAAAAGCTTCGATTTTGAGGTTTTCAACTTTAGGGTTTTATTTTTTCGATTTGAAATCGAAGGGATTTCAGGGAGTTTTGGTTGAAACGGGGTAGGGATTTGGGATGAGGGGATGACGACGGTCATCCGGTGTGATTTGGGGTGGATTTGGGAGTGATTTGGGTGGTAGACCACCGGATTTTCAATGGATTTAGGGGCGGCTAGGGTTAGGCTTTTCAGAGAAGGGGTCGTTTGGAAGATGAAGAAATGGGGTGGGGGGTCGGTTCCGACCATTATATAGGTGGGAGGGTGTTAGTTCCGAGCCTTTGGATCATTTGAGATCAACGGCTCAGATCAATTGCTTACCCCAAACGACGTCATTTAGATTTTAGGGGGGAATTGATTTTTGGGCTGGTCCGGTTGATTTCAACTTGGGCTAGTTTAAATTTTACAATACCAGCCCAGTCCGATTTCTTTGTTTTTTTTTTTTTTCAATTTATTGTACTTTTAATTTTCTCTTTTATTTTATTTTATTTTTTTTTAAAAAAAACTAAGAATCCTAATAACTAAAATCCTAAATTATCTAAATGTGAATTTAAACTACTTAATTAATTATAAAAATTATAAGAACACCTAATTCTAAGAGTTAAAGCTTAAAGATTAAAAAAAATGGAAAAATAAACTATTTTTGTGATTTTCTAATTTTATGAAACAAATAATTAGTAATTTAATCCAAAAACGTAAGAACAAATCCTAAATGCAATGCATGATATTTTTGGGTATTTTCATGATTTAATTAATTAAAAATTAAACAAACAAGAAAAATGTAAGTAATTTTAAAACCTAATAAAACTCCTAAAATAGCGAATAATAATTAAAAAATCTATTTTTTGATTTTATGGGAGTATTTTGAATTTGGCAAAAATCATTCACACCTGCTATCAATTGCAAACGTTTAATCAAAGACTCTGCAAGGCCATTTTGAGTGTGAATATGAGCTACATGATGTTTCACTTTTATCCCAATTGATAAGCAATAATCATTAAGTTCTTGGGATGAAAAGTCGACAGCATTATCAAGTCTAATAAACTTAATTGGATTATCGGAGAATTGTGTCCGTAATCGAATTATTTGTGCCATTAATTTTGCAAACGCGAGGTTGCGTGATGATAATAGGCACACATGAGACCATCTAGAGGATGCATCTGTTAAGACCATAAAATATCTAAATGACCCACTAGGTGGATGAATAGGTCCACAAATATCCCCTCGTATATGTTCTAAAAACGCAGGGGACTCAACCCCAACCTTTGTTGGTGATGATCTAATAATTATCTTGCCTTGATAACAAGAAGTGCAAGAAAATTCATTATTTAAAAAAATATTTAAATTCTTTAATGGATGCCAATTTGAGTTTTCTATAATTCGTCTCATCATAATTGATCCAGGATGGCCCAATCGATCAGGCCAAAGTACAAAAGTATTGGAATCAATAACCTTTTGGTTTACGATAGAATGTGCCTCAATTGCGCTTATTCTTGTCCAATAGAGGCCACAAGACAAAGATGAGAACTTCTTAATAATCCTTTTCTGGCCAGAGACATTCTTGGCAACGATGAGATATTCAAGATTATTATCATATATTGTTTCAATATGATATCCATTTCGGCGGATATCTTTAAAACTCAACAAGTTCCTTCTGGACTTGGAGGAGAATATTGCATTATCTATGATAAGCATTTCCCCTTAGGTAGAGTTATAGTAGCTCTTATAGAGCCTTCAATTAAATTACTACTACCATAAATTGTAGTAACATATGCCTTACACATATTTAAATGAGCGAAATATTTCTTCTCTTTGAATATTGTATGTGTCGTACATGAATCAATTAAACAAATATTTTTACAATTGAACTTTGATCCAAGTTTACTTTGAGAGATATCCATATTTGCTTCCCATAATTTGATATACAAAAAGAAATATACAAAAAGACATTAATATTTGCAGAGAAAAGAAATAAAGTTACGTCAATAGTTCAATGATGATCTTTTAATGCAATTTCGAACAAACTTTGCTTATGATACAAATAATTACATAGCTAAAAATAATACAATTATAAGTACAACACATATGACTAATACAACATAAAAGATGACACAATAAATGTTATTAGTGTCCAGAAAAAGAAAATAAGTAAAAATCAATGATACAATAGACTTATTTTCTAATAAAATTTTAAAAGGTATCGTAACAACGAATAAGACTGAACAATTTAATTATAAATTGATGCTGCTACGTTCCCAGTAACAAAAACGTTTCAACTTGTTTTCTTTTGAACTGTATACGATCGAAGTTGGGCCCACTTATATGTGGTCAAGATCGGACTCGACTCTATACGGTTAGTATCGAGTTCAACTATTGCTCGATAGATCGGGCTCGAAATGCGTAGGACCGAAGATCGAACCTGAACTTCATCGAATCGGAATACGAAGCCAGAATATCCAACCTCGAGAATACCGAGCCCGTGATCCTAGATCGAGCCTGACTCCGAAAATGTCCAAGGGAAGATCATTAAACCTAAATGACGGAGAACCGAAAAATCCGTGATGGGATGAACATCACGGCGGGAATCTCGACACTAATCAATAGAACCGTTTAATTAGCAAATTAGAGGATTTTTATATTGTACGGAGATTTTTACCTTGTATAGCAGTTCACCAGATGTATGACCTCCCTACTGTATAAAGGGAGAGTTGAACCATTTTAAGGGACATCTTTTTTTTTACACGAATTATCAATAAAAAGGAAAAAAACAGTGATATATTGCTCTCTTAAATCGTTTTATTATTTCAATTCCTATTATAGTCAGTTTCTGCCCAAGAAGGATCAATCAACGGCCAAGAGTGTCTAACTCGGGTGGTTTGCGTTTCTTCTCTATTTATCCCTTAATTTCAATTTTCGTTATATTATTCATCATTTATATCAAACTAGACCACATATCCTTGAAATCACGTATAAATTCAATTGTTACCCGAAATTTAGGGTAAATATGAACGTATACCAATAGTGGTAAATATACGTAGCCATTAAATTGATGGCTTTATAAGTTTATAGTAGCAGTATTTCACATTCTGCAGTGAAAGCCCCAAGTAGCATTGCTACCATAGATCACACATTAGTTCCACCTTTATTGTTTGCAATTTAGGTAGACTATAATGGAATGTATTTCATTCCAACATATTTTGTTCAAGACTAAAGAACATTAAGCTCATTTCTTTGGTGTTGATGTTCGTCATTTTACTAGCCTCATTTGTCTGAATAGTACCTAAGCAATTATTATTTTGTTATTTCGCTAGTCAACTGAAACGCTAAGCAAACCAAGTCGATATCAAACAATGATTAATCAAAATAAAATCAGACAGAGCGAAAGTTTTATTAAATAAACGATTATAGCTAAACTACTTAATACTAATTGAAAAACTAATACTCATGTAAAGACTACTATTACGTGATTTTTATTCACTAACTACTACGAATAAGTAAAAATAAAAATCAAACTACTCAATCATCTTTAACTACGGTTCCATCACTGATCAAGTGGTCTATTTTTCCATCGAGGTGCTCAAAGAAATCTGCCACATCCAAGTGGGGTGATGTCAAATTTATTATGAGAGACAAAATTAACTTCAGGACCTTTATTCTTTAGAGATGCTTGATAAAGCTCAACCAAATGTCTTGTTGTACGATAAATATTTGCCCAATGCCCTTTTCCACCGTAACAATAGCATTTAGTTTCTGAACCCGTTATCTTTGGCTTCTCATATTTCCCTTTTCACTTTTGGTGGTTATTTTTCTTTGGAGGATGATTAACACTGGAAAAATTTCTTCCTTCGCCACGGCCACGGCCACGAACAGGGCTATGACCTTTTTCACACTTAGCATAACGGGAATACACCTCATCCACTTCAGGCAATGGTGTAGACCCAATAGGTCAATTATCATGATTTCTCATGAGCAAATCATTTTCGTGCAGCCACAAGGAGAAGAGAAATCAACTCAGAGTACTTCTTGAAACCTTTCTCTTGATACTGCTGTTGTAAAACCATATTGGAGGCATGAAATGTTGTGAAAGTTTTTTCAAGCATATCATAGTCAGTGATACTATCTTCACAGAGTTTCAATTTAGAAGTAATTCTGAACATCGCATAATTGTATTCAGAAACAGACTTAAAGTCTTGGAGCCTCAGATGAGCCCAATCATATCGTGCTTGTGGAAGTGTGACCGACTTTAAGTTGTCATATCTTTCTTTTAAGCCAGTTCACAAAACAAGTGGATCTTTGACTGTGAAATATTTTATTTTCAACCCTTCATCAAGGTGATGGCGTAAGAAAATCAAGGCCTTAGCACAGTTTTAGGTAGATGCTTTAGTTTTATCTTTAATGGCGTCTCCAAGACTCATTGCATCTAAATAGATTTCAGCATCCAACATCCATGACATATAGTTCTTGCCCCAAATTTTAAGGGCAACGAACTTTATTTTCATAACATCGATCATAATTAAAAGAGGAGAAAAATTATACCTTAGTCTATTCAAAGAGCTTTTTGATTCGGTAGAGTCTCGTCTTGATAACGTAAAATAAAACAATAAAAGAAAAGAAGAATATTGCAAAGAAAGAGGAAGAGAGAATTCTTTTGATTCTGATATGAATTACAATGGAATAGAACTCTTTTATAAAAAAGAAATGATTTAACCACAAAATAACAAGCCCTAAAATCTCTAAAATATAAATATTCACCTTAAATATAATTCTATTTATGACAGATATTACTTTGTCACAAAAATGCATTAAAAGTGCTAAGACGTAAGATCAGCCAAAATGTTTAACAGTGCAGCATAAAGGTCCCATATGGAATCAACTTTATCCAAAATGCCAAATTCTAGCAAGAGATACTCTTCATTTGTACTCGAGTATAACAAGTTACGTCAGGTATTGCCGTATTAGCGTTAGATACAACTTAAAATTTCTCGATAATAGTAGAGTTTATGAGTTTGAGCCTCACTTTTGCTGATCATCAAAGAATTTTTACGTACTTAACATGTAAACAGCGTGCTAAAAACACATTTTGAGATATAAATTTTATATATTGAACAATTTAAGCTTTTAAACAAGTAAATGGTGATTATAGTATTTTAATAACATGTTTGGCAAACTTCTAAAATCAGCTATTTTTGAAAAGTATTTTTCAAAAAAATATTTTTGATGAGAAGCAATTTGTGTTTGGCTAATTTAATTTAAAAAGCACGTTTGAGCACCAATTACTGTTTGATCAAGCTTTTAAAAAGTGCTTCTAAGTATATTTTTTTAAAAGTAATTTTAAAAAAGTATTTTTGGGAAGAAGTTACTTTTTTCTGCTTCTGCTTCTACTAAAAGTATTTTTTTTCCTTCTAAAATTTGGTTAAACACCTTAACTTTAAAAAAATATATTATAATTTTACTTTTCACCAAAAAGAAACTTGGTCATACTGGCTATAATAATGCATTGCTAGTTTTTAGACGAAGAATAAACCCAAATAACTGTCAACCTAATCTTTTGAACTAAAAATAGTCGGCATATATATATATATATATATATATATATATATATATATATATATATATATATATATATACTATATTAAAAGCACGAAGGCCCTTAGCGAAGTGTCATTTGCCTTTTTTACCCTTTAAAAATAGAGTTCACATTGGATAAAATAGTAATTTAAATATTTTCCTAATATGTAAGAATGATCATTTAATTATTTTCCTAATATCTGGGACATTGAAATCAACTATATCAGAAAATTTTCATAGTTGAATTAATGTAGAGAATCTTTATATTTAGGATTCTAAGAGCAACTAATTTTTATTTTATATAGGTTTCCTTATTTCAAGCACATTAATATTGAAGTTGTAGTAAACTATAATTTTTTTTTCATCATTCAAAACTTAGAAATTAAGTACTCATATTTGTACTATATTTTTTCCGTAGATTAGCACTACTTTAAAGCTACTAAAAATAGGTAAACATAAGTTATATATGACACAGTATTGTATTTGGCAAAATTAAAAGTAATATCGAATTATTATGTTCAAAAGGAAAAAAAAATTTAAAGAATAAGTTGGAATATTCCTATTAAAGGGCGTTATAAACGTTACCAATTTTCAATAACACAAGGGTTTAGTCTCTCTCGGTTAAAGATTTATTTTTTGTGTCTTTTATCTTGTTTATCTTTCATTGTTGATTGCTGCTTTAACTTGAAAAGAGTTTGCTTTGAATTCTCTTTTATGTTCTTTTTAGTTTGCCATATGACAAGTTTGATATTTCATTAAGTGTTAACCGTTGATTGTGATTCAAACTCTTTTATTGCTTATTAGTGCTTTTGCTTTTATTTACCATCTTCTTTTATATTCTTGACTTGGTATTGTCTAACCTTTGTATTTTCTTTCTCCAAGTTTTAGGTTGCCGATTCTATATCTTAGAAGCTTTTGGATCTTTTAAAACTAACACAACAAAGTATATCGAGGTAACTTATTATTTATTTTGTTCCTCACCAAACGAGATATGAGTTACGCCTTAGCATGTAAGTCCCTTAATCTTTTTTTTTTTTTAATTTTATAAAATATTATTGTAACATTTGGCAGTTTTTTCTTGGTTTAGTTTGTTGTTACTTTTATTTTTGATGCTTTTATAGGATTTTGGAAGAATCATTTTCCGCTTAAGTCTTATTGTTTTCACCATAAAATTCATTTTTTTTAGATTAATAGATTATGCTGGTTAATACTTTGAGTTAAAAGATGATTTGCGTTTGAGAAAATATTTAAATACGAACGTAGTCATATTATTTTATATTTATATACTGGTATCAGTATTACACAATAATTCATATTATTTTATTGATACATGAAAAATTCATGTGCAAACACACATACACTAAAGTGTGTGTGTGTATAATTATATTAATATAAAATTTATGTACACCGGCTAGAAAAGGTAAATAGTAAAATGGACAGGCTATCTGTGTAACAATCCCTTTTTAGACTCTAGTGATTAAAGAGAGACTAGGCCAGGCCTATCAAGCAGATACAAAATGGGCCTGGACCAAGTAATGGCCCAGTTTGACCACTGAGAGTGAGTTTTATTGCAGAAAATGTCAGCTTCCATCTTCTCAATAGTATCTACTGGAAATCAATCAAACCTGCGATAAGGAAAAAAGAACGAGAGAGGAGAACAAACGAACGAAGGGAAGATGAGTTTGAGGTGGTTAGAAGCAATGCTTCCACTTGGAATCATAGCTGGTATGCTTTGTGTTATGGGCAATGCTCAGTATTTCATCCACAAAGCTGCCCATGGCCGGGTAATCCCCTTTAAACCAGATCTAAGATTTGACCTTTTTGCAGCATATTTTGTGACCTAATTTGTATATTTTTCTGTTAAATTCATATTTTTGGGGTTAAATTTGCAGCCGAAGCATATTGGGAATGACGTGTGGGACGTGGCAATGGAAAGGCGGGACAAGAAGATTATGGAGATCCTTGCTTCTCCTTCTTCTTCGTCGTCTTAGGATACTTTCCTCTTTATAAGGTACTTTAATCAGCTGCAGTTTCACCTTTTCATAATCTTCGGATGCTAATTTAGGAGATTTCTTGTTGTTTGCGGGACAATTTTAGGGTTACTTTTCTGTTTTGTTAATTGGTCATCAAATTTGTATACTTTGGATTAGGTGTTGATATAAGGTGACCTTTGATGATGAAATTTCGTGCTTCAGCTTGATTATGAGAGCATCATAAGTGATTAATTGGATAGATACACCAATCTAAGAGTTGAAAGTTCATCTTTAATTATTCTTTTTTCATTCTAACCAGTGTCATTTTTTTAAATAGGCCTTATATAATGTGTTGTCCCTATTAGCCCGTGTTTTATCTTCATTAGTCCACCGGTTACCTCCCACCTCATCACATCACATGTACCGGATAACTCTCCGAGGCATAAAGAGATGGGAAAAAATAACCTAACGGCTTCTGCCTCGAGTAGGATTTAAACTTTGGTCTCTCATGATTTTTGTTTTATTCATTGATCGCTAGGTCACACCCTTGGGTGCTTATAAACAGCAGAGTAGTCAAAAGCAAAAAGCACAATTAAAGTGTGGGCTTTAGTGAAGAAATGCGCCAATGAAGAAAAATAAAAATAATAATATGTTGCGAAAAAATGTAACTATAAACACAAACAATAGTTATTTGGACAAAGAATGAAAAAACTATAAAAATGAGCTATATATATGATGGTGTGCCCTTAAAGACAAAATCTATTGGTGAAGGTGCACATGTCTTAGCACCTTGACGCCTACACCAAAGCACCAATTAAGTGAGGCGAAGCATTCAACCTGAGCTTCACTGAGCTTTAGGGCTTCAGCGCTCTTTAAGCGAACCTTTAACAGCACTGATGAATAGACCTACTATTCCTCCAACATTCCGAAAACTTTTCTTGATTGTGCTTTATCTTTGGCCAAATGAGCTTTTTCGATTCAGCTGTTGCTGTGGGCCTGTTTGTATTGTGGAAAGTGGTTGACAGGCATGGAACTCTTAGAATGTCTTGGCTTATCATGCAACTGCTTGCTAAATTAGATGACAAATTAATCATAACGTAAATAAGCGACCATCTTAAGAGTGGTATCTGGAATCACTGGGATTAGTAATCATGGTAAAATAAGAAAACATTGTATATAAACACATAAACAAGGGTTATGACATGCTTCCACATACTGATGCATTCTCAAATTTTGGACATTCTGGTTAGCTTATGTTTTCACTGGTATCAGAGTTTTTAGGATCGTAGAGGAAAATTAAGTTTTTATGCTTTACTGGTAGGTGGTGACTGCCCAAGTTTGACAATTAATTAATTTGTAATGGTACTGCACAAAATGGCAATTAAATTTGTCCATAACAGGCACAAAAGCGTGTGAAAGCTTTGTCATTTCATCTTGCTAGACATTCTAAGTGCAAAACTGAACAGCTTACACGAGATCATTATCAAAATGAAGAACTATATTGAGGCCTATTTCTGCTATCAACTACAACACCTGTATGAAATTATTTTTGGTTGAGAAAAAGTGGTGACGTTTAAATCTTGGTGGAGTACAAGAGCAATATTTCAAGGTTAGTGTTGATAGGCACCCGAGCAAGTATAGCTTGCATCTAATCAATCAGTTTGGGGTTTCGGAAAGATAAGGCAGTACTAGGAGCGTAAGTTTATTCTCATCACGATTTTGCAATTTCAGTATAAAGATTAGTGCTTCTTTAGCCTCAGCTTGAAAAGCAATAGTTTCCACTGTATGAAGAAAAACATTGTGTAGGTTAATCATAAACAATCTTCTATTCCCACGTGATTTCTCATTCACCCAAAAGCCATCAGATTTATCAAATTTTCAAATTATATTCTTGCCTGTCCTATGCCAACATTGCGTAGGTTTATCATAAGCAGTCTTCTATTCCCATGTGATTTCTCATTCATCCCAAAGCCATTAGATTTGTCAAATTTAAAATTGTATTTTTGCCTAGTCATAACACTTGGTATTCAGCAATGGTGGATTTTGTAATAGTTGAGAAAGGACTGCTTAGTGGGTTTTATAATGATACTGTCTTCCTACTTTCTAACAATTAGGATACCCAGCTGGTATAAGGAATCTAGATTGTCAATGTCCTCTTGTTGTCTTAATGTTCATTAAATGAACATCTGACTAGCCCTCTCATGAATGAAGAATGCAGATTTATTGGATGGTGGATTTAGATGGATGAGATGCCTATTTCTCACTTGCACTATGGTGCTGATACTAGCCTTTTCATCTTTGCTGATGTTGATGGGTTAATGTTGACCAACTAAACTGTTTAGCCTTTAGGCTGTCTCCAAGATTAAAAGGACTAACATTGACTCGTCCATCAATTTTGATTATGGGGATTTATGTGGCACTTATAGTGGCCTGACTCGTTTAGGGTAATTTATGGGGTTATCAAACTTGATTTCTTTTTGGCATCTAGTAGTTTATAGAATCTGTAGAAGTGCTAATTTATGTGGTGTCTTTTCTTCTTTGAGGCGGTTTGGGCGAGTGTTTTGAACCAAACTCAAGAAAGACTCCTTGTTTGGCCTTCCTCTATGCTACTTGTGTCTTTTTAGGTTTTCGAATACGATTAGAAACCTTTGAAGATTCAGTGCTTAAATGGTAAGTTATTCTACAAAAATCGTGATTAAAAACCTTTCAAGATTGAGTGCATAATTGGTGAGATATTCTACAAAATGAGTCAATAAAATTTTGAGAGATGGATCTAGTAGGTTGGTATTTAGTAAACAAACCTAAAGAGGGAGGAGTTTTGACCAAAGTCAGAATAGTTGGATGCGATTCTTGCAACAATGTCTTTATTCAAGTCTTATTAGTTCAGTTTCTGGTAATGTCAGGCTTTTGTGACACCTAGTTATTAATATGGCCTCTTACTGAATCATCTGATTGTCTATGTTGTCTGGCAATCACACTGATATTATAAATTCCTTCATCATCTTCAGTACATGCTATCACTTTGTACTTCCATTTCTCATCAATGGTATAAAGGTTGTAGACCTTGCAATTCAGGCAAATGCCAGGTCTACTGACAAATTTCCCACGTTGTTGAAGATAGAATCTGGAGGGGGTTTGAGTAGCTTCATTTTTGAATTGCTCTTAGCTTTATTCATTTCCAACTCTTTCAGTTTCCAAGCTTCTTCATCAGTTTCAGAATTTTCTTCCAAGTACTATAAGCTTCATTTGGTATTGAAATCTTCGATTGACATTTGTTCATTGTGACATTCTTGTGAATCCACTTAAATGGATTGTGAGCTCTTTGCAAAGGCAATAAGCTGAGTCAAGGTGCACTGACTATCTGTTCTGGCTGCCTTGCCCCATTTCACCAAAAAATATAAGCCTAAACCCCCTACCATATTTATCTCACAAAGACAATTCGACTCTTTGATTAATAAAATGGTGCATCAATATTTAACCACTCCATTAAGGCAGTTTATCCATAAAAAGGAAAGAAACTATGAAATACAAACTCTTTTTTTGTATTTTCTTATTTGTTGACAATGAAAAAGACAGATTTTATAAGCTGTCAATGCATGTAACCTGTTTAATTTTAAGTATTAGTCATGCATATCTTCAAGGTCATTGTCATGCTCGTTTGTATTTTGACTTTTCTGGATTGCATTATCATGCTAGAATTTGAGGTGGCTCTTTTCATAGTTGTAAAATAATTGGCAAGAATGAACGTCGCATTTTAGGATGTATTGATGTGTATCAAACTTATACTTGTATTATTCATTGTCTTTTGGCATTGCAGGAAACATGTGTTTGGGAATAAAAGTTTTTGCTTCTCCTTGGTTGAGATCGTGTGCAAAGTACTTTAGTATCGTCTTTCTTCCTTCTCCTGTTGATGATTTTTTCATGGCCAACGAGCTTTATAAAATGAATGTTATTCAGAATAACCTGGTTTGGAGGTTCAGATTGTTGTGAAATACTTAAGTCCAGCTTTTGAGTCTAGTGTGGTTGTTGGTCTATATTTGGAGTTTTGTGGAATTATCACTAGTATTCATGGACCCACTTAAAAAGAGGGATTTGACTGGAACTTCTTTTTATCCAACCAAAAAGTGCTGAAATTAGTGTCTGGACATTTTTGTAGAATGCATCCTGAGATATGTTCTTAAACCAATAATGAAAAGGTGAATCTTTTAGATAACTGAGGGAGACGAAGGTAGTTAATGGAACTTTTCGTTAACAGGATGTATAATGCATGCTAAAGATATGTTATTAGATGAACAAAGATAAGGTGAAAATTTTGCACTCACGAGTGTGGCTTAATGGTCAGTGAAGTGGCCATAAACCTTAGATATCAAGGTTTAAATTCCAGCAAAAAATAGAAAAAATATTAGGTAATTTTTTCCTATCTGCCTAAGTTTTGGTGGCAGAATCGGTGCTTAATCTAGTGGGAGGTAGCAGCTGAACTGATGCCTACAGATCGGTAGTTTGCCTACAGTATGTTAGTTTTTGGTCTTGTGGGCTGAATGGTCACTTTCCAATCATCTAATGCAAAAGTCCTAATTATAGCATGCCTCTGCCTCTCCTTTTAAGCTTGTAAGTAGGGTTGTTCATGAGTCGGTTTGGTTTGTTTATCATCAGAAAGATTATTTTGGTCACATCAAATATAGATTTAATCTCACTTTGTTAAAGATACAAATAATCAATGTCAGTATGTTTTATAGTAGTTAACGAATTGACGATGATCTATATTTGAAATATCCTTATGGAAGAAATGTTACTGTTAACACATGATAATAATTTCTTTTATCTAACAATAATCTTTCAGTTATATATAATTTTTTCTGTAAACACATGAAAATAATTTCTTTTATCTAACAATAATCTTTCAGTCATATATACTTTCAGCCATATTGGAACTACATTGGGTTTGTTGTTATTGCTTATAAAAGCTGAATACATATGCGGCCCCTCAAATTTACCCTAAGTAGTCAAGTTATCCGCGCTTCGCGCAGTCATTAAAAAAAGCTATGATCTTGTTATAAACTTAATCGAGATAGAAGATATATGATTTTCATATATTGACTCATAATATTTTCCCATGTTAACTCCAAAACTCACAATATCATCAATTTCAAAATTTATTTGCGGATTTCACTCATTAAAAACCACTTAGCAAAATACACTAAAAGAAAAAGAATCAAAACTCATTTTGTCACAATCTTGAAAAATATTATCATCTAATCTACATCTTATCGTAAAAGCCTAAACATGCAGAGATCAACCAATATTGCAAAACTTAACTTCAATTTCTTCAAGAGGAAAAGCTTTAGGCTCAAAAAGCGTGATAATAGAAATACATCCCTTCTTAAACCAAATTGTTGCTCTCAAATTTCAGTGGCTTCCTCTCTCTTAACTTTTTACGAGAATATTATTAATTCTCATAAGCACATACTCTCTTTGTGATTCATCAGTATTTTTACTGTTTAAACGTTTGGAGATGAACTCAAAGCATATAATTCAATAGATAACAGAATGCATAATTATTCTAAATGAAACAGACTTCTATAAACAATAAGAAGTACAATATTGCTTTGGAATAAAAAGTGTATTTTGCTAAGTGTTTTTCAATCTATATTTTTGAACGATGTCAAGGAAGTCGTAGACTCGTTTGAACTTGTCTTCCTTGGTTTAGGTGATGCAGAAGAGGGATAAATTCAGTTCTTCTGCCAACACTACAAAAATTAGGAGAAGAAGGGCATCAACTAAAGTTTGAAACTCAAAAATTTATTACTTGCATCCTATGTGAGCCTTGTAAATAGTGCTGCTCATCGAAACCAAATCTGCTACTGCTCGTAACTATTCTCATCTCTATTTCTCTGTCCAAAGAGCAATGATCCTTCTCTTCTGTAGAGTGATTCGGACCCGGGAAGATTAGTTTTCTATTCATAGTGTAATGTCCAACATTAGTGGTCCTCCTTCTTACCCACTGCAAAAAGTTGAATCTCAAAAAATACAACTTTACCAACATGAATGAAGTTAACACGTGTGCTGAATATAAGCAACAATTGCAACATTAAAAGAAATTGCTACTCTCTGCTCCTAAACGAAACATTTGTCATTTAACTCTAAGAATACCTGTTTCTGTAAGATAAAAAATAACAACAATTTGTGGTACAAACAAAATATTCTGACACGTTAATGGAAGAAGCTGTTACATTCTGTTGATAATAAAATATGTTAATTAACTCTAATAGATATATCTACAAGTGTGCACCTTAGAACCAGAGAATAGAATGATTCGAGATATAAAATAATGATTTATACATAAAATTCTTACTCTAGCACTATGATTCTCAAAAGTTCTCTGCGGCATACTTCTTTCAATTTTCGCATAAGAATCAAACATGAATCAAAGCAGAGTACTTATAATACTACACGGAATGAGGTCAATCGGAAAATTCAAGGCAGAACGCCTAAATTATTTCAACAACGACATCACATGCCATATCCTCAAACCAAACTGTCACTCGATCATTGATATATATATATATATATATATATATATATATATATATATATATATATATATATATATATATATATATATATATA
>MCJB01026088.1:1458-73766 GCA_002018475.1 Nicotiana obtusifolia
ATTTCACCATGGTAGTATGACTCTTATGAGTCCAGCATGCATTATCTATTTTACTCTACCGAGCCGCGCTATAGTCGGCCGGGTATGGCACCTATTGTGCAACCACTGATCAGTTGGGGGTATGATAATGAGGAGGCCCACAGAGGCATATGTATGAGATGATGATGAGGCCCATAGAGGCGTATATATGTATATGATGATTTTCAAAAGGATATAAATATATGTATATGCATATGCATGTTAGGCATGACATGGTTAGTCGCCCTCAGAGGCATTCAGATGGTACAGGTTGTATGTCTCTTACCCTGATGCTTGTTATTGTTCTTGCATTATGTTCTACATACTCAGTACATTATCCGTACTGACGTCCTTTATTTGTGGATGCTGCATGTCGTGCTGCAGGTCCAGGCAGACAGATAGACGAGGCTTCCCCACCACAGTAGGCTACTCAGTTCAGTAGATATTGGCGAGATCCATCCTTCGGACTTGCCACAGTCTTGGTATGCATTCTGTTTTGGGCATGTCGGGGCCCTGTTCCGACATAGGTTGCATTATGTATGTTTTTGTAGAGGCTCATAGACAAATGTCAATTTATGCATAGACAAGTGATGGGTTGACTTATATACAGTTGAATTGCCTTGTCGGCAAACGTATGTATTTTGTTTTATGGTTTTGCATTGCAGCCTTGTTGGCCATATTATGTATATAAGTATGTTCGTATCATGGCATGACGTCTCGGTTCATTATAATTATTGTTCAAGATTATATGCATATGACAAGCCTTATAGATAATAAGGAAAGTTAGATGAAGGGTACGCCGGTGCCCGTTGAGTAGGGTCCGGTGCCAGTCGCAGCCCTCCGGCTTGGGTCGTGACATACAACATGCCCCAAAAAGGCTACTGAGTCTAACCAAAACTCACACTTTGAAAACTTGGCATATAACTGACTATCTCTCAGAGTCTGAAGTACAATCCGAAGATGTTGCTCATGCTCCTCTCGACTATGGGAGTAGATCAGGATATCATCAATAAATACAATCACAAAAGAATCCAAAAAGGGCTTGAATACCCGGTTCATCAAATCCATAAATGTTGTTGGGGCATTTGTCAACCCAAATGACATCACTAGGAACTCATAATTCCCATACGGCGTCCGAAAAGCTATCTTAGGGATATCTGATGCCCTAATATGCAACTGATGGTAGCCAAACCTCAAAGCGATCTTCGAAAACACGTTGGCACACTGAAGCTGATCAAATAAGTCATCAATCCTCGGCAACGAATACTTGTTCTTGATAATGACTTTGGTTAACTGCCGATAGTCTATACATACCCTCATTGACCCATCTTTCTTCTTCACGAACAACACGGGCGCATCCCAGGGCGAGACACTAAGTCTAATGTATCTCTTATCAAGCAAATCTTGCAACTGCTCCTTTAATTCCTTCAACCCCGGCGGGGCCATACGGTATGGTGGAATGGAAATAGGATAAGTGCCCGGAGCCAAATCAGTACAGAAATCAATATCTCTGTTGGGTGGCATCCGCAACAATTCTGCAGGAAACACCTCTGGAAATCCATGGAAGGAACCTCCGCACTCGAATCATGAACATAGGCCAAATAAGCTAGACTTTCCTTCTCGACCATACGTCGAGCCTTCACATAAGAAATAACCCTGCTAGTAGAATGGCCAAGGGTCCCTCTGCACTCTAATCGAGGCAACCTCGGTAAGGCTAAGGTCACCGTCTTAGCGTGACAATCCAATATAGCATGATAAGGTGATGGCCAATCCATACCCAAGATAACATCAAAATCTACCATATCAAGAAGTAGGAGATCTATGCTAGTCTCAAGACTCCCAATAGTAATCACACACGAGCGATAGACATGGTCTACAACAATAGAATCTCCCACAGGCTTGGACACATACAGAAGCACTCAAAGAATCACGAGGCACAACCGGATACGAAGCAAAATAAGTGACACCTAGCAATAAGTAGAGCCCAGATCAAATAGAACTGAAGCATCTCTATGGAAAACTCGATCAATACCTGTGATAGCGGCATCAGATGACTCAGCCTCAGGTCTAGCCGGGAATGCACAAAATCAGGGTTGGGCCCCACCATTCTGACCTACGTCTTTGGGACGGCCTCTAGCTGGCTGGTCTCCACCTCTAACAGCCTGACCTCCATCTTTAACGGCCTGACCTCCAACTCTAGCTGCCTGACCCTACCTCTAGCGGGTTGAGTAGGCGGTGGAGCAACTGGTGCCGGGACCATGGCACGAGAACTCTGTTGTGGCACGCCGCTCAACAATCTCGGACAGAACCTCCTGATGTGACCAATGCCTCCACACTCAAAACACCCATCCTGCTGTTGTGGCTGCTGAAGCTGAAGCTGACCCGAACGGGCCGGATAATCACAGTGATAGCTCCGATCGGAGGCGTACTAATAGGAAATGTTGGTGCATTGTAGGATGGCTGCCCAGAATGAGATACATAAGGATACGACACCCCGAAGCACTATGAGATGCCTGAAGCGTTGACTGAAATGGCCTGGGAGGAAGGTCTCTACCAAAGGTGCCCTTGCCTCAATATGAGGCACCATTGAAACTGCCGGAATGACAAGGCCTCTTATTAGACATCGGCCCCTTCTCTTGACCACGAACCGTCTAGATCCGTCTAGCAATATCTACAGCCCTCTGGAAAGAAATATCCATCTCCAGTCTCCTTGGCCATATGTATCCTGATAGTGAAAGTGAGCCCATCAATGAATCTCCTCACACTCTCCCTCTCAGCAGGGAGTAAAACAATGGCATGGTAAGCTAGGTCCACAAATCGAGGCTCGTACTGGGTAACAGTCATACTACCCTGCTGAAGATGCTCAAACTGCATGTGCTAATCCTCTCTCAGAATGACATGGATGAACTTTTCTAGAAATAGCTATCAAAACTGATCCCAGGTAAGTGCAGGTGAGCCATCTGGCCTAGAGAACCAGTCATTTGAAATACAGCAAAGTCGACCCCATTGGTCTCAATTATACCCACGTTGCGCAACACCTTGTGGCAACTGTCCAGATAATCATGTGGCTCCTAAGAAAGTGCACCACTGAAATGAATAGGGAAGAGCTTGGTAAACTTATCCAACCTCCACAAGGCCTCAAAAGACATAGCGGGCCTATCATCGGCCTGTTCCGCAACAACCAGCTGAACCACCCCAATTGTCTGGGCTACTGGAGTCTGATACAAGGGAGCCGCCTGCTCCGGGGTGTGAGTAGCAAGAGTCTGTGCTTCTCCCCCAGCCCGAGAGACGGCTGGTGCCACCGAGAGCGCACCGGTCTGGGCCACACTCTCCATAAGGCCCACTAAGCGGACTAGAGCATCCTGAAGCATTGGAGTGGCTATGAATCCCACCGAAACTTGAGCTAGTCCGACGAGAACTGTCTGAGCTGGAACCTCCTCCTCATGATCAATCTGAGGCTCCACTACAGGTTCTGCTGCACGAGCTCTAAGCTGAGCTGGGCCTCGGCCTCTGCCCCTGGTAGTAACTGTCACAGGGGGCTCCGACTCCTGTCTAGCTGTAGATATTGTGCATGTTCTCGCCATTTGCGAGAGAACAAGAATAGAATGGTTCAATCATCAATGATAGTATAAAATCACACGATAGAGAAGGAAATAAGTGAAATTTTTCCCATAGCCTCTAGAAGATAAGTATAGACGTCTCCCCAGACTCTACTAAGCTTGCTCGTGACTCGTGAGACCTAGGCAACCTAGTTCTCTGATACCAACTTGTCACGACCCGGAATTCCCACCCTCGGGATCATGATGACGCTTAACATTTCACTTGTTAGGCAAGCCAACGTTAGATGTAATTTTTTAACCATTTTTAATAACTCAAATCAAATGAAAACCAATAAGCTAAACAAACTGAAATAAAGTACATAAATATGATAAAATGGCGATATCCAAATACAAATCCCATAACTGGTATTACAAGTACACGAGCGACTAGAGTACTACAAATAATATTCTGAATGAAAGTATAACTGACTGAATCGAAATAAACAGCTAAGGATATGTAGAAGGGGACTTCAGGGCTGCGAACGCTGGGCAGCTGTACCTCAAGTCTCCATCAAGTGCTGGATCTGAGCAATCTACTGACCGTCGCTAGGACCAACTCCAAAATCTACACAAGAACTGCAGAGTGTAGTATGAGTACGACCGACCCCATGTACTCTGTAAATGCCGAGCCTAACCTCGACGAAGTAGTGACGAGGCTAAGGCTGGTCACTCACAATAACATGTACGCAGTATAATAATATAATAGGAAAGGAAAACAGGAAAGGTAAAGCACTTAACTTATGAAAAAGAATTCAATTCTTGTAATCAGAGAACTCGGAATAACCGATCTTACAATTTCATGTAACAACGCTGGAAATCAACACAATAACAACAATGAATACAACACACACAGTCTGTTACGGCGCGTAACTCGATCCCACCATACACACACATTTCTCCCTTATTTCACCATATCATTATCAAATCACATATAAAATCCGTTACGGCGCCGCAACCCAATCCCACCATATCATCATAATCAATATCATAATCCTCCCTTATTTCACCATATCAATATCAAAATCATATATAAAATCTGTTGCGGCGCGCAATCCGATCCCGCCATATCATCATAATCAATATCATAGTCCTCCCTTATTTTACCATATCAATATCAAAATCACATATAAAATCAACACTTACGAAATTTTTTATCTCCTCCTTTTTCTAATTCATAAAACTTGTTCCCTTTAACCTAGAAGCACTCGATGAGCCTTCAACAATGTCCTTCCTGGCCTGTTGTTTGAGTTGACCGACGACCACAGTTTCCACCAATCTTGCTCTTATTCAGTTTGAGGTCGTCTGAACTTGATACCCTGCTCCAGATTCCACTCTACTCCTATATCAAATCCATCCTCCTCTCCTTATTGTCGTGAGTGGCTCTGTCGTCCTCCTCATTATAGTCCTCCTAGAATCCAGAGCATTTTGTCGAAACACATGCTTTGCGGTGCGCAACCCATCTTACCATATCAATATCAAATCCTCCCTTATTCCACCATATTACAATTGTTGCGGAGTGCAACCCGATCAAATAAATTCAATAAATGTAATCAAGCTAACAACTCAATTCACAAGAATCTCTACGATTAAAGAATATGAAAGAAAACTAATAAAGGAACCCCGTACCAAATCAAAAATGCTATATTATACAAAAGCATCAAGACAAGTCAAATATATGACAGTTAAAGTGTACAAGTAAGATAACTAAGGCAAGTTGCAATTAATCATGGAGTCATGAAAGAACGAACATTTCAATACAAGAGTAACTAATGACAAGTAACAAGTTATGGCATAGAAAGCAATTAAAGCATGTAACAATTAAGACATGGAATAAGATAATTAATGAAATACGAGAAGGCGTAGAAACAATTACTTTGACGTCGAATATACACTCGTCACCTCGCATATACGTCGTTACACACGTAATTCATATAACATATAGTTCAAGAGTTCCTAATTCTCTCAAATAAAGGGTAGACCCAACACTTACCTCGCTCCGCAAGCAAATCAAAGCTCAAACGGGCCTTTCCTCTAAAATTCACCTCCAAACCAATTGAATCTAACCAAAATCGAATATCAATAAACAATGCTTGGGAAATCAATTACAATAGATAAAGTTAAGATCTTTGTACTTTTCCCAAAAAGTCATCAAACGTCAACCCGGAGCCCGCCCGATCAAAACCGAGTCCAATGGTAGATTCCGACTACCCATGACCCCACGAGTTCATAAATGTGATTAGTTTTAAAATTCGAGTCCAAATCGACTCTCAAAACTCAATTTCTTATTTTTCAAAAACTTGACAAAGTTTCACAAATTCACTTTGATTCACATAATTTTGATGTTAAAAGCTAAGTTGATGGAATATGATTAGAAATAGATTAGAATCACTCACCTAAAGTTTATATGTGAAATTTTCCTACCGAGCCTAGGGTTACAAAATATGAAAATGGGGCTAAAAATCCCGTCTCTTAGCTATTTGTCCAATCGCAGATGTGGCAATTGCGACCTGGGGTTCGCAAATGCGAAGAACTCACATCTTTGCTCTCATCGCAAATGCGATGATTTTGTTCGCAAAGGCGAACATGGGATATCCGCAAATGCGACCACTTTGATCACAAATGCAAACCAGCCCACCCCAGCACCCCATCGTAAATGCGAATAATCTGTTTGAAAATGCGAACATGACAGAGCTCATCTACTATCGCAAATGCGATCCTAAAGTCGCAATTGCGAGAACTGAGGCTAGTGCAAAAAATCAGCAGAATCCTAACTCTATCAAACACTCCGCTACGCGTCCGAAACTCACCCGAGCCCTCGGGGCTCCAAGCCAAATATGCACACAGGTCCAAAAATATCATACAAACTCGCTCGCATGATCGAAACACCAAAATAACACCTAGAACTACGAATCGGACATCAAAGTGTATGAAATTTTCAAAGAAACTCAAGAATATGTAAATTTACAACTGGACATCCGAATCACGTCAAATCAATTCTGCTTTGCACCAAATTTTGCAGACAAGTCATAAATGGTAAAATAAACCCATTTCAAGTTCAGGAACCGAAATCTAAACTCGGTTGCAACAAAGTCAACCTACGGTCAAACTTAGGAATTCTTTTAGCCTTTAAATTATTGGTTTTCAACAATTTATGTTAATTTATGTTAGGGACTTCCGAATTCGATTCCGGGCATACGACCAAGTCCCAAATCACGATATGACCCACCAGGATTGTCAAAACACAGATCCGGGTCCGTTTACACAAAATACTGACCGTGGTCAACTCAAATGAGTTTTAAGGTAAAGTTTCAGTTTTTCTTAAATATTTCATATAAAAATTTTCCGGAATAAGACACGAACTGCGCACGCAAATCAAAAAATACTAAGCGTAGCTAGTCAAAGTCTCGGAACACGAAAATAAAGGCTAAAACTCAAAATTACCATTCGGATCTATCACACTACCAATGATATATATGATGATGAATCATATCGAACTCTTTGAGGTCCATCACTCTACCATGTTTTCCCAGGGAGATAGAAAAAACATATATTCATGCATGAACAAGGTTTTGAAAAAGGAAATTAATAATTAAAAGCAATCTACTTTCGATTGTGATCTTTCATTTGCATGCAACGTAAATAAAATGAATAGGTGTGATATGATTTAAAACATTATAACATAGACAAACAAGACCATTTGTAA
Source organism: Nicotiana obtusifolia (assembly GCA_002018475.1). NCBI lineage: Eukaryota > Viridiplantae > Streptophyta > Magnoliopsida > Solanales > Solanaceae > Nicotiana > Nicotiana obtusifolia. The sequence goes on from MCJB01026088.1 coordinate 8,779, forward strand.
AAATTAAGATCAACAAGAAATCGACATGTCCAGTTACGAAGGGTCACCTTGTTTCACAAATTAAATAATGAGGTTGATATGACATCAATTACCTTTACTGCCTCAATAATTACAGACATTAACGGATAATCATGGAACAATTTTATAGCCACAATAAGAACATTCTTTTGCCTGGTTTGTAATCTGGTTTGCCTTTATAAGATACTATTATTTTCTTTAGTTTTTCATTCACCTTTTTGTTGCTTGACGATTTGGACTATTACTTCCCCTTTTGTTTTGGTATTTCATGATGCATGTAAATATCATACCATAGTAAGACCAATAAGGAAATTTTTTTTTTTTATGAGAATTTAAAGTGTTATTTGAGGTCAAATAGAAATATTAGCATGTTTAATTATAATACACTTCAGTAGAAATATACATCTGTTTGTTTACCAGTTACCTTTGTTGAATGGTAATGCTCATTTTTATTGTGGCAAGTAATAAGTGTACAATTATTTGCATTGAAGTATAGTTGCACCGAATTTGAGCTAGAATTTAGTAGCTAGTCACAAAGTGTAATGAGAAAGGTTCAAACTTTTATTTTATATATATATATATATATATATAAAACTTATTAAACTCGTGGTGTTGCACAAATTTCAGCTTTTAACTCTCTATTAATTATCATTTCTGTCCGTAACTCAAATATCTGTGTATCTTGAATTATAAATAGAGAAAAGAATATTTTGTTATTTAATAGATCGTCTGTAACAACGCCTTTTGTTTACTAGAAAGAAATAGCAGATTTTTAGTTATCACAAAAGAAGTAGAAGAAGAAGAAAAGAAAAATTGGGAGAAGAAGAAGTAGAAGAAACGAAAAATTGGGAGAAACATATCGCACTTTTGCATAGAGTACAAATATAGATGGAGATATGGATAAAGATTGCTAATAATTTTAATTTTATTGATATTATTATGTAAAAGTGAAAAGGCCAATAACAAAAGTTGTTCTTTTCACTGTTTAATACCCGTGTGGCTTTTGTCTGATGGGAAAAGTTGTGGAAAAAGGGAAGAGAAAAGAGCTTATTTGCATTAGGAAATTGGGACCCTAACCTAACCTATCCAATTTAAATTCATCATTCTAACTATGGTTGGAGAGTACTATTTGCCCTGCCTTAGCATTGTTTTTGGTTCTTTATGGTTTGATAATGCAAAAATTTAGATCTATATGTAACACCAGTTTATCAATAGCAACATTTTTCCATGTCGCGCCTGGTCTAGTACAAAATGAGAAACTACTTGGATCGCTTGGAATTCTCCTTTTTCCCAAGAATATTTTTCACATGAGCTTATCCATGACTCCTAGTCATACAACTTTATTATTTTTCTTCATTCTTGATCTTTTGTTTTTGTCTTTTAATTTTTTAAAAATAAATAAAAAATTTCTTATAGATTTTTGAAAGATTCGTTTGAATCTGACCCAACATGAATTTTTAGCTAAAATAATTGTTTGGGAGATACAGAAAGATACTAAACTATATTATCTATATTTAAGTTTCAAATTATATACCTAAGACAATAAAAAAAAATTTGTTTCGTTCTAATTTCACGAGAAAAAGAACTCACTCCTATTGATAAAGACTTCTTGATTGATAATTAAGAATAATATACATAAAAAAAAGAAGAAGTTATTTTTAACTTTAATTTTAATTCTTTTTACAATTAAATCTTCTATCGCCAAGAAAAAATGTCACGATGTCTTATATACTTTGATTCCAATGGATAAGGAAAGCGCCAACTTATGCAATTATTATTTTGTCCAAGTCTAACCAATGACATTTTCAGATAGGCATTATTTGGTTTAAACAACACCTTCCTATATGCTATTCTCAGCCACAATTCATATCCATTGATTCGCAAGCGAATTTGAGATTTTAAATTAGCGAGTTAGAGTATTGCTCCAATCAATATTCGTTTATCCCGATGAGTACTAATTTTGGATTAAAATATGATTTAGTAGTTTTTTCGACTGCATACATTTTCTTTTATACAAAATGTATTATTAGTTTTTCTTTCCTCTATAATATTTGAAATTTATTAATTATTCTAATTTTGTATATTACTCACCTTAAACAAGAATTACTTATAAATTATATATAATTTATTATTAGTGTCTTCAATTAGCGGATTTAATTATATCTTTTTCCTATTTTTTGTCCACTCCTCTTTCAATAAGACTCCTTCCAGTTGTGTATTACTTATTTTAAGAAATGATTACTGCAACTTTTTTCCCTCTTTGCCGCCTCTCTCCTAAATAGAAATCAATATCAGTTCTTCATTTTCAAGTTATGTCAACGGCAGGTCATCATTTCCATCGCTTCCAACTTCAGGGCCATCATCAAGAATCGGAATAGCAAGGTCGAAGCAGCATATTGTAGCACAACTCCAAAAAAAATTTAAAAAAAAAACTTTACGCTAATAGTTAATTTAGCATGTACAATTAAATCAGTTACTTATGGATTGCCATTGTCAATCACTTTGCTACTATAATAAATATGAATCAGTGCATCTTTCTTTAACAAATCGAGTAAGAGAAGAATAATGTATAGTAATACAAATTAAAAATAAATTTCGTATAAATTTAAACAAATTTGATATATCTACAACAACATACATACTAAAAACAAGTTTCATACAACCAATTATACAGTATACAACTTATTTACAAATTATCTACAACTTTCATACATCATTCTTATCTAGATAAATATAACTACAACATCATACAATTTAAATAAAATTTTCAAATCAATTTTATACAATATGTCTTTTGTATATATTTTATATATGATTTGTATATTGTTTGTATGTGGTGTGTTATTCTTCCTCTCTGAAATTCCAATCAAAACTTTCTCTTAATACAGTTTTGATATATATCAATAATTTATGTAAAAAAATAGTATATAACTTAGATACAAATTTCATACAACGACTCATATAATATACAACTAATTTCCAACGTTCATACAGCATTCGAAAAAAAAATACAACTATAAATAAAGTACAACCAAATACAGTTTTTATACAAATTTTATATAATTATTTTATAACTTTAATATAATTTTATATGTATATTGTATTTCATGTGTTCTTCTTCTTCGAATTTAAATCAGCAAATCCAGCCAAAATCAAATCAAATCTTCACCAAATATCCTCAAAATCGAGATATAAACTCCATAGAATATTCTCAATCGCTTGCAATAAACTCAATCCAAATAAAAAAAAAAAATTAAAAATCCGAATTCGAATTCAAAGCTTTGAAGGTTTTGAATGGCTGTGAATGATGGAGAGTCTAACACCTTCAAAATTTATTGATTGACAATTTTAGTTCGAACATCGAGCCAAATAATTAATATCCATCTGCTGCTAGCCGCTATCGAAACGCCAACAAGGAAATGGAAAGCCCAGAAAAGCTCCAAACTCCAGCAATGGCAAAAGTAATCCCTTTCTTCGCCATTGTTACAGAAAAATTATGAGCTTTAGAAGAAAAAACCTTGTAGAATCGGCGTAAAAAAAAGGTTGATTTCAAAGAGCGAAAGAGAAAAATCCTTTAGAAAGAACTGTGATTGGAGTTTGTCTGGGTAAGAAAGAAATTGTGAGGGTCTAAAGGGATTGACTAAATTGAAAGGCTACAATCAAGGAATAGTCATTTAAAACTAATTTGTATATAATTGGTAAATTATATATGATCATATGATTAAGTTAAAACTTAATTAGGGAGGGTAAATAAATTTCATATGGCATAGATAGGTAAAAATCCCTATTACTTTAGTTAGGTAAAGAAATTGGAATGGACCAAAAAGAAAAAAGAGAAGTGGCGACCGTTGAGCATCATTATTCCAAACTTAGAAGGCCAAACGACAAAGAAGTCCAAATAAATAGAGCGTAATTCACTTTTAACTGGTCGGAGAAAACAAATAGCATCCAGCAGCCATAAATATTAGTCAGACAATTCATAACCCCAAACAAATTATACCGGCTAGTCCAAACTTACCGTATGCAAAATAAGGCAAAATTAATGGCTCTTCTTTATAGAGCCATTAATTGAGGTAACAAAAGTCTCTTAGACAAAATAACTATGTTTAGTTGGTCTCTAATAGGATTTAAACTTGTGAAGAAGAGTTCCAATTCCATTGCAAATTCGTTGTAAACGTGAATGGGATATAAATCCTTATAAGAAACAATTTTGAGTAGTTAAATGGTATCCAAATTTTTGGTTGATTTCAAAGTTTTAAATAAAAATCTTAAATATTAGGTAGTACCGTAGTAGTTTAATTTGACAATCTTATAGCAAACTCTAATATTCTAATACGTTGATCAATAATGCAAAATTAGTTTTTCAGGTAACTAATATGCACCCTACAATGTATAACATGAATATTGATCCTAAAATATATTCTTCAGAACACAGACATAATGCATGCTAAAATATATGCATGCTACATAGCAAATGCAAGTGAAGAGCTAGGAAAAACGTAGTGTCTTTTTGACAAATTAAGAAGCAGATGGTACGATAATTGTCTCTTGGAGAAAATGAGAAAATATATGGATTGGTTCAGTGCACGAGGGATCTTTCTAACGAGGATTGTAAGAAGTGTTCAGAGATTATGTATTAGTAATACTGAATTTTCTAGGTGGAAAAGAGTTTTTAGTGGTAGCTGTACCTTTAGATATGAAATCTACCCTTTTATTAGTACTATATATATAATTTTCATATCGAGGGCTTGACTAAAGTCCAATATTATAATAATGTATATATAATTTTTATACATAGTAGAATAATATATACACTTTTATACATCATACAACAGTCTATACACGGATAGATAAAAGTGCTCGGGATACAAAATATACATAAAATAGACTGTCACTATACAAAATATATACAAAATAGACCGTCACGATACAAAATATATACAAAACAAAATATCACTATACAAAAAATATACAAAATAGACCGGCACTGTATAATTTATATACAATAAACTGTCACTATACAAAATATATACAAAATAGACAGTCATTATATAAAAAATATACTAAATAGACTGTCACTATACAAAAATATACTAAATAGACTGTCACTATACAAAATATATACAAAATAGACCGTCACGATATAAAATATATACAAAACAAAATGTCACTATACAAAAAATATACAAAATAGACCGGCACTGTATAATTTATATACAATAGACTGTCACTATACAAAATATATACAAAATAGACAGTCATTATATAAAAAATATACTAAATAGACTGTCACTATACAAAAATATACTAAATAGACTGTCACTATACAAAATATATACAAAATAGAACTATACAAAAAATATACAAAAATAAACTATCACTATACAAAAAATATACAAAGTAGACATTTCGAGCTATTAGATATAATATGTTTGGGCCGGAGGGACATTTCGTGTTATAGGCTATTAAAATTTTGAGGGGCTATAGAGGGTCATTTTCTCAAATAAATACCATAATAAGCCCATCTCGTTAATCACAAGCATAAACCAACATCCTAGATCCATATGCTTGTTAACTTAACTCTACTTAATCCACTCATTGCTCATTCCAAACAAAACAAAAAGAATTTACAATATTGTAAGGAAATGAATAGATTAGGGAGCAAAGTTTGTAGAAAATAAGAGGATATAGGGCAAACCAGAAACTGATCTAAAAATAAGGGGTGCAAAAAGCCAACTAGTTGTAACAAAATGATGCTTTTCTTCGTAGGACTTTTAATTGATTAAATCAATATACTTGTATCAAGATCCAGCTACATTACCTCTAACAAACAGCATTAGGAGTGGACTGTTGAGTAAACAAGTCACTCATCTAGACTGATGCTTAATCTTTCCCGAGTTACAGAAAATTCAGGGCAGCAGAAATTGGCTTGGTTAATATATTCATACCCACAATGAGCTATTGAGGGACTATAAAGTTTGGATTATCTATCTATTCCTTTCAATCATACAGAGGGAAAAAACTTGTTGAGATTGAAGGGCAATGAGTAAAACTCTTCACTTCTTGTATCTGTCTTGAATGACTTGAACTTATCCCACCATGGCATGCCCCTATCCTTCCGTGTTGCGGCGTCTTTTTTATGCAGTGATACATCTAGGAACAATGCCAATAAACCAGCAACAAATGGTTCCGACGAGAAGGGCACATTGATCATGTCATTGAACTGATAAAAAGAACAAAATGCAACAACTCATTTAGGCCATTACTATACGAAATATCTTAATTTCAACCCCCCTTATGCTTTGAGATCATTCATACCCTTGTTATAAGCAAATCATCTTATATTTGTCTTTGCTATTAACATAGCTCCAGTATAGCAAAATACTTGGGGGAAATACTTTATCCCTCTACTTTTGATTTTGGTGGTCTAAAAGTTATCCTCCGATATAGTTCAGTTAGGGGCCATGCTGAAGCTCCATTAGGGTCAAGAGCAAATATAAAGCAATTTACTAACGCCAAGGACATGAATGGCCCTAACTTATAATGGGTGTTAAGATTATAATATTTGGTATCGTGGAGGGGTATTTTGACCCTTTTCGTATGAGTAATATTGATGTAGTAATATGGGAAAGGGTTGGAGGGATTACTTACCCATCTAGCTCTAGTATGAACCGGACCATATCCATTTATTGCTGTATATTCATTGAAGTACTGTGGAATGGATAAGCCCATGAAAACTGAGAATCCTAGAATGAACTTTGTTCTAAAGCTGTTTAAGTTGCAGAACTGCAGAAAACTTAGACCAGCTGAACCTGCAAACACATTAAGGCCAAACTTTATCATGTTCTAAATGTCCAGGGAGTGTACCAAAGGCATTATATATTAATTGATAATACATACCAACATAAGCAAAGAAGAGACAATACAATGCTGCAACTATTGGTGCAGGGATTGACGCAAAGACAGCTCCGAATTTCCCTGGATCAACACAAGTTTAACCATGAAATATTTTTCGTATTTCCAAGAATTAATCTGAGCTAAATAGTTACATGCAGCAAACAACTTACCAAGAATCGAGAAGAAGATCATGAAACCAGCAGATATTTGAACCACTCTCCTGCTCCCAACACGGGTTAATGCCAGCAGGCCAGCATTTTCCCTATTGAATAGAAAGGGAAAAAAGTAAGGTTCTTTTATATGAGGATAAGGACATTGCTTGAACACTACTTGCAAGAATTTCATCTTTGGTAGAGCTTGACAAGAGCCTTACGGAGATACAGATGAGCCATTTCCAGTTCCAAAAATTCCTGAGAACAATATGCCCACACCCTTAAAGAAGACAAAGAAAACTAATCTTAGAACCATTGGCAATTAACACCTTGAATTGATAGGGCAATTGGGATGACATTCTTCCAGCAAAGGAACGTTTCATTAAACTGATTTCATTTAAATAACATATGTAAATATAAGATGATATTTGAACTTTAAGCTGTATGAGGAGCTTGTAAAAGATTGATTCTTTTTATTACTAACAGGTCACAATCTTTACTGTAAGAATTTCCACATTGGTGATTTAGTGGATTTACCTGCCAACCAACACCACGGCTAAGGACGGAAGGAGGAATAGGAGTTGCACTGGCATACCTTGAGACGGCAAAGAAGGTACCAGTAGACTGTTGACAGTCAAAACACGACAGAACTTGTATTAGTTAGGCATGTTTTCAAGTAGCGACTAAGTAAACTTCAACTACACGGAAGAGAAGGCAACTCCATCAAACTCAGATGGGACCATCACCTTGTGAGCAACACTTGTGTTGAAATTAACTAACCTCAACAAGAGCAACAAGCGAAGCCGCCATCATTGCAAATGCTTCTCCAGCATCAAATGTGGGAGCTCCCCATTGAAATGGATATGGAACTCTAATCCTGTCCAAGATATACGAGTAGAATGTTTAACTTAGAGTTCATAGTTAACCGCATACCTCTTTTTCCTACTGCTTGCATCACATGCTTTTACATTTTGTGAGGCATATCTGACAATCATGTGTCTTTGCAAACTTCGGTCTAGACTTTATTTTGATAAATCAAGAGAATGAACTACCCTTACCATGGAGATCCACTGATAATTCCAGCACGATCAGTTCTACAGCTAAGCTGAGTCTTTATTGGTGAATTTTTGTAAGTTCCAGCGACAGTGAGAATGTGAGCATAGACCCATACAATCACGACAGAGAATATAACAGCAAACCGATCAAAGACATGCCTATCCCCTTTCATCATATGGGGTATGTACTGCATACACAAGCAGAAATATTTGTTAATATGTTGGTTGAACTTGTAAAAGTCAGATTGAGAGCATTTTTTTCCTAAGTCCATAAATTGAACTAGAAAAGATATAATAGGAAATAACAAGCATCTAGGAGAGTTGTGGCTAAATCCACCTGTGAAAAGATTAAGAGAACAATAAGCTGTGGCAATCCAATCTCCACACATTTTGCCACCTATATGCAAAAAAATCAGTTACCACGATGGACAAGCTTATCATTTCAGACAGAAGCTAATTTCTACAGATATGACACAAATAGATTACCAGAGGGAAACCAAATTCGTATAATCCAAATCCTGATAGAGCTACCAATGGAATTGCGGAGAGTGGACTGATGAACCTGAAATTTGAAATGCGAAATAGGCTAACTAGTTAACCTTCAGTCAAGAATTATTTATCATAATCAGCTTTTAATCATTTTTATCAAACAACTACTATACTCACAGGTTATTATTATGATAATATCTTTAGCTGATCATTTAAGTTACCTTGTCACATTCCGCCATAGACCACTAAAGCCAATAACAATCTGAAGAGTTGAAGCTACAATCATAGCACCCTGAATCCCTCGCATTATCTTCTCAAATTTCTGTTTATATGCAAAAGAAAAGGCCAACTAATTCATCATATCAACATCAGAAAGAATGCAGCAAACTGAAAACAGACTCTAATCCGCTTACCTCCTGAGGGCTCAAAACATCACTGTATCGACCAGCCAGGACAATCGAAAGTGTTGTTGGCACAAAAGTATAAGATCCTCCAATAACAGCAGGTAGTCTTGTACCAAACAAAGTCTGAGTTAGCGTGTTCAAACCAGCAACAAAGAGCAATGTTTGAATCACCTTTGCTTTCTCTTCCTGACCAATAGAAAAAACATGGATCCTAATTAGATAGACCAGTAATAAACTAAAACCATAATATTCGGAACCCAAGTTGAGAACTAATAAAAGCCACAAGTCCCTAAAAAGAAACAATAACAAGAACTAGAATGTGATGGTAATTCTCAGTAATTCTTACTTTTCCACCCCCCATTTGGGGAACCAGAGTTGAAGGAATGAGTACAGTTGTGCCAAGCATAACAACGTAATGTTGGAACCCAAGTAATATGGCCTCAGCTGCAACAAGAAATTCAACACATCTTTTTCAATTGTGGTTATCAACATGTCCACTTAATCAAACAAAAATGAATTAAACACACAACAAAAGAAGTAAAAAAAACCCCAAAAACAAAAATGGGAGAGGCGTAGGAGAAAAGTAACATGCACTAAACTAACATTTAAGGTGTCTTTAAAAGGTCTTTCATTTAAGAAACAAAAATTGGAAATCAAACCACTAATCCTAAGCTTTCTACAGAGACAAATATATATAGGACATAATTTTAAGACAAAATCAGTTTTTGGCAAAACACTGTGGTAATACTCAATAAAATATGCATGAAAACACAGAGTGATAAGTGTTTGAAAGAAAGTTGGGAGAAACTGACGCCAAGGAGGAGGACTGGTAATGCAGTAAGAAACATTAGCAAGCTGATCTTTCACAGGATGTGGTAAATTCTCATCTTGTTTTGGTGGTGCTGCTGCTCCACCTCCTGCCATTCCTCTGCTTCTTCTTTTCTTCACTCACTTAGCTCTCAAAACCTTAAACAAAGTCCCTTCACACAATGCTGCTCAAATCTCAAACCCCACAAAACCCAAGATTTCACAATCCCCAAAAATCCACACTGATCATATTCAAGAATCTACTAAGAAAATGTGGTTTCTACTATAATCTTGTAAAGATTAGAGCTTTTTTATGGTTCACTGAAGAAGTAAGAAAGAGAAGTGCACCCCAAGTTGATATTATACTACACAGCCCAAAATGCTAAACACCCTCTTGAAGAAAACTGAAAAAAATATAAAAATAAAGTAAAATGTGAAGATGGCTTATGCTAAGCAAACAAGAAAGAAAGAAAAAGACAGACAGACGGACAGAGAAAAAGAAACCAAAGCAGTCTCTGCAACACTTCCGAGAGAGAATCTTTTTTTTTTTCCTAACTTCAAAATAATTTTAATTGATTTTTGTGAACTTTTGGGTTAATGCAGAGTCTTAAACCATTCCTTTTCTTCTCACTCGTTAAAGATAAAGTTAAAAAGCATCTCTCCATAGCAAACTCCATTGTCCTAGCTACTGTACCACAATATTAATCTTCAACATGCATTTTTCTATTTCTTTTCATATACATTTCAAATTTGAAGTGTAACAAAAATAAAAAAGGAAGTTGCTTTTGGATTATTTATAACATTATAGTAATACCATTTATGATAAAGAGTTTATTGTAAGTGAAAATTTCCAAGAGAAGTAAGGAATGTAAATGACAAAAGAGGAGCCAAAGTTTATTCTACCTAGGCAGTTTTCTTTTTCTTTTTCTTGTAAAGACAACAGAGCAGCTGCAGAAAAAATGTGAAGGGTCAAACAGTAGAATTGATTAGGGAGGCAGATTTTCAAGGTCTGATAGTCTTTTTCTTTTTTCTTCTGATGTGTAAAAAAACAAAACAAAAATACAGAAAAGCTAATTCTGGTAACTTTTCTGTTGTCTCTGACTTGTAGTTTTGTTCAGGAGGTTTGCATGACAATTTGGAAATGAGCTGTATGTTTGTGTTTGCACTATCCTCCTTTTGCTGCATGGCCACCAAAATTCAGATGACCAACTTTCTCATTGTGATTCTTATATATATAATTATATATACAGATGTTGGTCTACCAAAAAAAATGTTGGTCTAATCTATTAGCATACGATAAGAATTTTCGCAAGTGACGTCAATATTTGAAAAAAAGAATTGAATAAATCAAAGTAATGATAAGTGGTGTCATTTTTTATATTTATACCTAATATTTTAATTTTATTTATTATTTATATAGGCATATTACGCAAAAAGTTAAGCGGTGTCACATGACATGGTTTGAAATAAAGTGCCTACGCTCTTGGTCTAATCATAACAAAGTTGTGTTGTACTTCACTTGTATGAGATTTAAAAAAAAAAAAAAAGAGCAGCTCGGTGCACTAAGCTCCAGATATGCACGGGATTCGGGAAAGGGTCGAACCACAAGAGTCTATTACACACAGTTTTACCCTACATTTACCCTATATTTCTGTAAGAGACTGTTGCAATGGCTCAAAGCCGTGACCTCCTGATCACGTGATAGCAACTTTACCAGTTACGTCAAAATACTACCGACCAAAAACTATGGGTCGTTTTGATGACTAAACATCCGCTTATAGTAGTAAGGAGTGCTGAACAAGTGTTTTGTTGAAACTCTAATTAGCCACGAAAATCAAAATTATTATTGAATGCTGCGTTAAAAGTTAAATGTGTAATGTATCAGTATCAAAAGGGAAAAATTCAGTTCCTCATACTCGACCAAATGAAGGTGATATGAAACGTCTATCACTTTTTATCTCACTTGTCCCTTATTGTTCACATAAAGAATTGTCATTACGTGTTTAAAATCCAATAAAAAAGCTATGCGAATGAAATATAGAGCTTCCTATCCAATTGACTGGCTACCTCATTTGGTTATAACTAATTAATCTCTCACACAAAGACTCAAGATATTTATTAAAATTTTCATTTTATTTTGCTTATTAGGAGGATTATTTACTTTTGAGTTGAATGTTCAAAGCATTTTAGAGAAGACAAGTAGACAGTAAAATTTCAAGTACAAATCTTTTTAGATTCGTCTCTTTTAAGTTGATGAAGATTTTCATTTGTAAGTGAGAGATTAATGCGTTAAAAACACGCCTTTACCTTTATTGGATTCTAAAATCTCACACCAAGCATTTTGGTTCTTTGACCTAGCTAATTTCACTAAGTTCTTCTTAGTAAACATAGCAGGAATAGTTTAATGCACTTTCTCTTCATACTAAAAGTCTAAAGAATCAGTATACTTACTTGGGAAAAAAGGAAGAGAGAAAAGTTCATGACAAGGAGTCCAGGACACAAGTGCTTAATATAAAAGGTAGAGAATAAACTAATGCATAGTCATTTTTTCCTCTTTAAATTTCAATAACGAAACGAGTCCCTTGTACTTTCTCGAAATAAAAGGGTTTTTTCAACTTACTCCGACGAGAACAAGTGTTACAGAAGAGGGGTCAACTTCTTTCTCCTCTGCCTAGCAAAAATTATCATGTATTAAAAATAATTATTCAGTATTCATACCCGCGCATTGCGCGAAGAATATTAAATATAATTTTTCATAAAAAACACTATTACTTGAAAACCACGACACAAAGAAGCATGTAAATGATATTATTTTATAAACTTGTAAATACACTAGATTTTCATATATTCAAATCTATCCAAATTCTATTATTTTCTTGAATTACAATTTTGTTATTTATGTAATTGAAGAAATTGAAAAAAAATTCAGGATAAAATTTGTATTTAAAATATTTTAAAAAATATTTATTATCTTTTTATTTTTTCATAAAATAGCAGATAATATTATATAAACTCGTCAACTAATAAATATTGGTGCAACAATATGAAAAGAGATGAGTAATAATATAAGTAGTAGGTTGAAAAGTTGCCTAATTTGATATATATATATATATATATATATATATATATATATATATATATATATATATATATATCCATTGGAGAACATTTTAGTCGATCAAGAAACCTTGCTATGGTACACAATTTCATTTATATATTGTTTGTAACAATTATCACCGTTTGTGAGAATGCTGAAATCTGCTGGCATCATTGGATCAAATAGAAATTTTGAGAATTAATAGGTTTTTATTGAGAAGATGTTGGTGATGGTGTTAAGGGCAGTAGTTTTGTTTTTAAAAAAATAGACTGTGAGTTTTGGAGTTAGGTGTTTTCTAGGAATTGTATAAATTCATCAATAAATTTTTGAGTGATATTATTTAAATTATTTTTCCAACTAATTTAAATTATAAATATCCTAAAATTATATTTATTTCCTCTTTTCATATTTTCTACTGCTATAGTTGATTAGTTTATTTATTTAGTATTTTACTTATAATTTAAATACCCTTATTTTTTATTAAATTATAATTTTCAATTCATTAAAATTATAAAGAGAGAAACTTTTTATTATTTTGTTCAAAAGTCTAAAGATAGAAGCCTTTTATTATTTGCATTCTTCAATTTGTCTAAATTTATAAATAATACTTCTGTATATTATTTACTGATTTTATAATTGTATATTGGTTATTATTTTTGGTGTTGAAATTTTATTTCAATAATTGTAAAATTTATCAAGTGATTTTGTAGTATCTTGACACTTAGTTTAACCTTATGAATAACAATTTTTAATCCTTAAATTGCCAAGTGAATATTTATTATATTGCTACTTGGCTTAATATAGTATTTTTGCTTCTCCTTTTATTATGTATAGATAATATAATATATAATACATAAATACCTCCTTAATGTAACATAGATAATATAGATTTCTTACTTCGTCCAAATTATATGTTCTTTTATTATTTTATATAAAATGTATTAATATTTTGATTATTTTTTTCTACATTATATGAAATAAGAAATTAGACTTTTCTTCTATTTTATTTTCAATATAAAGTTTTGATTTTTATATATTTTTTTACTATATTGCTTCTAGTTGTTTTAAATTCAAATTAGACTTTTCTTCTATGTTTAAATTCAAATTCAAAAATAGTACTCCTAATTATTAATAACACATAGTGCATAATTTATTTATTTTAAAATCTAAATTCAAAAAGAAACTAATCCTTACCTATTACCTAACTAATTTTGTCCTAAAATTGCCAAGTGACTTTTTATTATATTGCCACTTGGTTTACTATGGTGTCTTTGCTCTCCAATTGTATAAAGATAGATTTGGTGTTAAATATTATTGTTATAGAGGTTTTACTGGTATATAACGAAATGGTTGCTAAACAATATACAAACTGTTAGTTTGAGTGCCTTCCTAAATTACTAAAGAATTCGGTTCTTTTCACGACCCGAAATTCCAACCTCGAGGTCGTGATGACGCCTAACATGCACTTGCTAGGCAAGCCAACATTAGTTAAACAATTTAATAATTAAACAGTTCAAAATAGAATAATAACAATTATAAAACAAAGATTAAAGTTGAAATACATGAAATAAACCCATAATATAACGCGTCTAACTCAACCCAAAAGTCAGATATAATAAATACATGAGCAACTAAAAGTCTACAACTATAGTTTGAAATAAATACAACTGTTCGAATGAGAGAAACAGTAAAGATAGGAAATGGAAGGGGACTTCAAGTTCTGCAAACGCCAACAGCTCTACCTCAAGTCTCCGAAGCTGTCACGACCTGACCGGAGGGTCGCGACACGGCACCGGACCCTGCTCTCAGAGTGCCGGCGTACCCCTCATATTTGCTATCTTACTTTCTTTATTATCCATAAGGCGTGTCATACGCATGCAATTTCGAACAACAACATAATGGACTGAAACATCATACCATGACATAAAGCCAACAAGGCTACAATACAAAACTATACAACATAATACATTTGCCGACGAGGCAATACAACTGTACATGAGTCAACCCAGCACTTGTCTTACATACACTGACATTTGTCTATGAGCCTCTACAAGAACATACATTATGCAACCTATGTCGGAACAGGGCCCCGACATACCCAAAATGCCTATACAAAATGCATACCAAGGTTGTAGCAAGTCCGAAGGATGAATCTTGCTAATATCTGCTGAACTGGATAGCCTACCGCGGTGGGGGAGCTCCGTCTATCAGTCTATCAGGAACTGCAGCACGACATGAAGCGTCCACAAATAAAGGACGTTAGTACGGATAATGTACTGAGTATGTAAGACAGGAAACATAGTATATGAGCAATAATATAAGCATCAGGAACATACAACAGGTATCATCTGAATGCCTCTGAGGGCGACTAACCATGTCACGCCTGACGTGCATATGCATTTACATATCTATATATATATATATATATATATATATATATATATATATATATACCCATCATCATCATCATCATACCCAACTGATCAATGGTTGCACATTAAGTGCCATCGCCCGGCCAACTATAGCACGGCGTGGTGTAGTAAAATAGATAATGCATGCTATGCTCGTATGACTCATTCTATTATGAAGACGTAAGGTCAAGGAAAATAACAACACATCAGTCCTCCCATAGAGGGGAAACAACATAAGAATGCCTAGCTTCTAAGAATAGAGTATTCTTTTGGGGCTCGTTCATTGCATTGTATTCAATATGAGTCGTGCAAAAGAAAGAACGGTATAGTCTTACATACCTGGTATATACTGCACCAGTTCTCAAACTACACAATTGCTACAATTCCTTAATCTACAATTAAAGAACAATTCTGCTGTAACTCATTAAACGTTGTAGCTATCATCCACCACAATCCCCTAGTTTGGTATGGTGCCTCCCCACACCCTTACTTCTCTAAATCTATTCAAACATAGTTATAACACATGCAGCTCATCTATGACCCAAAATAACCATAACCCATTCCACTCAGCAGTAACGATCTTGAATTCATGATTTTCAATCACCCTCCCATGAGTCCTTACAGGCATGCAACAACATATCATGAATGCCCAAGGAAAAATTGCATGAAAGGGAGTAATAACTTACCTTGCATGTGAATTATCTAGCCTTCTTTTTCGATTCCTCAAATTCTAAGTCTTTCCCTCAAATTGGGTTCGCAGAAGGAGGACTCTCTACTAGGGTTTTTCCTTAGTTCTTCAATTTCTTGATTCCTTCTTCAATTTAGAGCTTGGAAGGGGAAGAAATTGGTTGAGTTAGTGTGGGATTATGAGAAAGGGTCGTAGGGGATCTTCTCTCTATGTTTGAGCTTCAGAAAAATGAGAAAGAATTGGGTTGGACCCTTTTTTATAGGTCTGTCAATAAGTGACACATGTGTCTGGTGTTTTTCAGGTTTGCAATCGCATATCTGCCGCAAACATGACACGCGGTTCGCATTCTGGTTGCAAATCTCAACCCAATCTGTCACACTATGCGACGCAGAAGGGTCAGATTTGTGGTTCGTATTTTTAACAATGCAAACCGCATTTCCGACGCAGATTCAGTCCAGAACTCTGTTCCATTCTGCGATGGAAGATGTCACATTTGCGGTCCGCATTTGCATTATGCGGTCCGCATACTGGCCACATTTTTGACACAATTTCAGCCCTGAAATCTGTCTCAGTTTGCGATCTTGGTGTTGGATATGCAGTCCGTATTTGTGCTTTGCGGTCGCATATCCAACTATGCGACACCTTTGCTCTTTTCTTGACTTTTTGAATTATTTTTCGGGTTCTTAGGCTCTTATATGTAACCCATCTCACAGTAAAATCTAAGTATGAAATCACGGGTTGTAACACTCTCCCCCCCTTAGGAACATTCGTCCCCGAATGTAGGGATATACGGGAACAAGTACATTATCAGCATTAAATGAAAGGTAATAATGAAGAGTATCTCAAGTTCCTATTTACCTCGTACGGACGCTTCTCCTTCCAATGCATTCTGCGTTTCTTCGGCATCATCATTATTTACGTTGTGGAACAGGTACGGATATTTAGACTTCATCTCTTCCTCCGCTTCCCATGTCATTTCCTCCATATTCCTGTTCCTCCATAATACTTTGACAGAAGCTACATCCTTTGTCCTTAGCTTGCGGATTTGTCGGTCTAATATAGCCACTGGTACCTCTTCGTATGTTAGATCCTCTGTGATCTGTATGTCTTAGATGGGGACGACCCGAGAAGGATCTCGGATACATTTCCTCAACATGGACACGTGGAATACCGGATGGACAAATTCCATTCCGGATGGTAGTTCTAACTCATAGGCAACATGTCCAATTCGTCAAAGGATTTTGTACGGACCGATGTACCTCGGGCTCAGTTTACCTTTCTTTCCGAACGGCATGACACCCTTCATTGGCGAGACTCTCAGGAATACCCAATCACCTACTTCAAACTCTAGATAATGACGTCGGACGTCAGAGTAGGACTTTTTCCTGCTTTGTGCCGCCTTTAATCGTTCCTGTATCACCTTCACTTTCTCAATATTGGTGAATCAGATCTGGCCCATATAATTCAGTTTCACCAATTTCGAACCACCCAACTGGTGATCTACATCTTCTCCCATATAGTGCCTCATATGGGGCCATCTTAATACCGGAATGGTAGCTGTTATTGTAAGCAAACTCTATAAGTGGAAGATGGTCATCCCAACTACCTTTGAAAGCTAGAACACATGCTCGCAGCATATCTTCCAGTGTCTGAATGGTACGTTCAGCCTGTCCCTCAGTTTGCGGATGAAAAGCAGTGCTGAGATTCACTTGTGTACCCAGACCTTTCTGAAAAGACTTCCAAAAGTTGGCTGTGAATTGGGCTCCTCTGTCTGATATAATAGACATTGGTATCCCATGAAGTCTAACGATTTCCTTGATGTACAACTTTGCATAATCTTCAGCTGTGTAGATTGTCTTAACCAGCAGAAAATGAGCACATTTGGTAAGTCGATCCACTATCACCCAGATGGAGTCGAACTTACGACTAGAGCGAGGTAATCTAACAATGAAGTCCATGTTAATCACCTCCCATTTCCATGTTGGAATTTCCATACTCTGGAGCAGTCCACCCGATCTCTGATGTTCTATCTTTACCTGTTGGCAATTGGGACACCGGGCTACAAATTCTGCAATAGACTTCTTCATGCCATCCCACCAATACTGCTCTTTGACATCATGGTACATTTTTGTTGAACCAGGATAGATGGAATATCGGGATTGATGAATTTCCCTCATAATCTTCTCTCGCAATCCTGCTACATTAGGCACACATAATCTGCTTTGACACCTCAGTGTTCCATCCCCTGCAATCTCAAAAGCTGAAATCTTTCCCTGTTGAATGCCCTCTCTCAATCGTACCAAGGTGGGATCCTCGTATTGCCGTGCCTTCACTTTGGCTACGAGAGATGATTCTGATGTATTATGTACAACAACACCTCCATCCTCGGAGTCTAATAATCTGATTCTCATGTTAGCTAGCTGATGAAGCTCTTCAGTTAAACTCCATTTACCTGCTTCAACATGCACTAAACTTCCCATTGACTTATGACTGAGGGCGTCTGCCACAACATTGGCTTTGCCCGGATGATACAATATTTCAACGTCGTAGTCCTTCAGTAATTCGAGCCAACGTCGTTGTCTCAAATTTAACTCTTTCTGAATGAAGATGTATTGCAAACTTTTATGGTTTGTGTAGATGTCGACATGGACACCATATAGATAGTGTCGCCATGTCTTCAAAGCATATATTACCGCAGCCAATTCCAAATCATGAGTTGGATAATTCTTTTCATGTTTCTTCAATTGTCTCGAAGCATAAGCAATCACCCTTTCATGCTGCATCAATACACATCCCAAACCTATGTCGGAGGTATCACAATATGCCATATAACCTTCGTTCCTTCGGGAAGAGTAAGAACTGGAGCGGATGTCAATCGATCTTTCAGTTCCTGAAAACTCCGCTCACAAACATCCGACCATTGGAATTTGGTGGCTTTCTGGGTCAGCTTAGTTAATGGTGCTGATATAGAAGAAAATCCTTCTACAAACCACTTGTAGTATCCTGCTAACCCCAAGAAGCTACGGACTTCTGATGGCGTAGTAGGTCTTGGCCAATTCTTGACTGCGTCGATCTTTTGAGTATCGACACTAATACCCTCATCAGATATCACATGGCCTAAGAAGGCTACTGAGTTCAGCCAAAATTCACATTTGGAGAGCTTTGCATGTAACTGGTGATCCCGAGGGGTCTGCAATACTATCCGCAAGTGACCCATATGTTCTTCCTCTAATCGGGAATACACTAGGATATCTTCAATGAATACTACCACGAACACATCAAGATAAGGCCTGAATAAAGTGTTCATGAGATCCATAAAAGCAGCTGGGGCATTTGTTAGCCCAAACGACATTACTAGGAACTCAAAATGCCCATATCTCGTTCGGAAGGCTATTTTTGGAATATCTTTCTCCTTGACTCTCAACTGAAAATATCCTGAACGTAGGTCGATTTTTGAGAAATATTTGGCTCCCTGGAGTTGGTCAAACAGGTCATCAATTCTTGGAAGTGGATATTTGTTCTTTATGGTGACCTTATTCAACTGACGAAAATCGGTACACATCTATAACGATCCGTCTTTCTTTCATACGAACAAGACTGGCGTACCCCAATGTGAAGTGCTAGGCCTAATGAAGCCTTTATCTAGCAAGTCCTTCAATTGTACTTTCAACTCTCGCAATGCTGCTGGGGCCATTCTATATGGAGGGATGGAAATTGGGTGAGTATCAGGCAACACATCGATGCCAAACTCAATCTCTCTTTCAGGAGGAAGACCTGGGAGTTCATCTGGAAAGACATCCGAAAATTCATTGACTATAGGAATTGATTGTAGAATAGGTGACTCCGCCTTCGCGTCCATAACGCGAATAAGATGGTAGATATAACCCTTGGAGATAATCTTTCTTGCCTTAAGGTAGGAAATAAACCTACCTTTTGGCGTGGCAACGTTTTCCTTCCCTTCAAGGATGGGTTCACCAGGAAATTAAAATCTAACCATCTTCGTATGACAATCAACACTTGCATAGCATGATGCCAACCAATCCATTCCCATTATTACATCAAAATCAACCATTTCTAATTCAAACAAATCTGCCGAGGTTTGACGACTACAAATCGTCATAGTGCAACCTCTATATACTCTCTTGACAACCACGGGATCTCCTATTGGAGTAGATACCGCAAACGGTTTACTTACTAATTCAGGCTCGACATCAAACTTATCAGCCATAAGGGGTGTAAGATAAGACAATGTGGATCCGGGATCAATCAAGGCATATACATCATGAGAAGCACCGATAATATACCTGTAACGACATCCTGAGACGACTCAAGATCCTGTCGACCTGCTAGAGCATATAAGCGATTTTGAATACCACTTGAACTCAGTACTGTACCGCTGCCTCTACCACGGCCTGCTGGCTGCTGGGGACCCCGTGTTGGAGGTCGAATTGACAAGGAAGAACCAGATACAGATCCGGTTGGCTGAGCCATACCACCATCTCTCCTACTAGGATAATCCCGTATCATATGGCCAGGCTGCCTGCAAAAGTAACATGCATCGGAACCTTGACGGAACGGTCCAGGGTGGCCCTTGCCGCACTGATCACAACGAGGCATTAAGGACCTCGTCTGACTATTATCCTTGTGATGTGGCGAGCCTGATGCCCGCGAACCCTGACCTGTACCCAAATAGATAGATCGGTCATATCGAGGCCTCTGAAACTGTGGAGGGGCACTAGTTCCAGACGGCGCCCAACTCCTCGAAGGTTGGGGCCTGATACTATCTCTGAAGTCACCAGAGTATCCTGCAAACCTCGATCTCTTGTGTTGGCCCCTATCCTGCTCCCTATCCGCTCTTTGTTGAAGCTTACGATCCTCTAGTGTCTGGGCATAAGCCTGGATACGAGAGATATCCATGCCCTCTATCAAGGACGCTGTTGTACACTCATTTATCAAATGGGGTCCCAATCTGTTCACGAACAGATGGACCCTATCACCCATCTCAGCTACCATATGGGGAGCGTACCTTGCCAAAGAGTCAAATTGCATGTTATACTCTCGTACACTCATATTACCTTGCTTGAGGTTCAAGAATTTGTCAGCTTTGGCTCGCCGTACCTCAACCGGTAAATAGTGGCGAAGAAACACCTTAGAAAATTCGTTCCACACCGGTGGAGGAGCATTTGGACCTCTGGATCTCTCCCAACTATCATACCAGAAGACTGCCAAGTCCCGTAACCGATAAGAAGCTAGTTCTACTGCCTCTGTATCACTGGCATGCATAACCCGCAGTGTGCGGTGTATCTGGTCAATAAAAGCCTGGGGATCCTCCTTAGGATCAGACCCGGTAAATACTGGGGGATCAAGATTAACAAAATCTCGAACTCTCGTACTAACCGGTCCATCTGTAGCATCGATGTTTTGCCTCTGAGCTTGGGAAGCTACAAAGCTAGTCAGTAACTGTACCGTAGTCCTCAAATCCCGGTCTATAGCACCAGAAGAAGGGACTGGAGATGCTGGGAGGTTCCTAATATCCTCTGGGGAAGGAGGAGTAGATGAGGTCCGAGATGGCATCTCACTTTAAGGCTCACTTTGGCCTCCTCTATCTTGGGGCACCTGACTGGTACCCTCTCCGGCATTTGTATCGAGCCGTCTACTATTTGCTTGCTTCCTAGCCGAAGGCATCGCTGTAGGTAAACAAGATGAATGTTAGAGATGAATGCTTACAACTCAGCTCTACGCACGATCTAGATATTGAAAGAAGGTAACATTTCCTAAATGTCAGCTAGCCTCCTGAATATAAAATGCGGCGCGCTACACACCCATAATCAAGGCTCTACTAGACACGCTCATAGACAATCCCTAGGACGCGACCTTGCTCTGATACCAATTTTGTCACAACCCGACCGGAGGGTCGCGACACTGCACCGGACCCTGCTCTCAGAGTGCTGGCGTACCCCTCATATCTGCTATCTTACTTTCTTTATTATCCATAAGGCTTGTCATACGCATGCAATTTCGAACAACAACATAATGGACTGAAACATCATACCATGACATAAACATACTTATATACATAATGTGCCAACAAGGCTACAATGCAAAACTATACAACATAATACGTTTGTCGACGAGGCAATACAACTCTACATGAGTCAACCCAACACTTGTCTATACATACACTGACATTTTTCTATGAGCCTCTACAAGAACATACATTATGCAACCTATGTCGGAACAGGGCCCCGACATACCCAAAATGCCTATACAAAATGCATACCAAGGTTGTAGCAAGTCCGAAGGATGAATTGCTAATATCTGCTGAACTGGATAGCCTACTGCGGTGGGGGAGCTCCGTTTATCAGTCTATCAGGACCTGTAGCACGACATGCAGCGTCCACAAATAAAGGACGTAAGTACGGATAATGTACTGAGTATGTAAGGCAGGAAACATAGTATATGAGCAATAATATAAGCATCAGGATAAGGAACATACAACAGGTATCATCTGAATGCCTCTAAGGGCGACTAACCATGTCATGCCTGACGTGCATATGCATTTATATATATATATATATATATATATATATATATATACACACCCATCATCATCATCATTATCATCATACCCAACTGATCAATGGTTGCACATTAAGTGCCATCGCCCGGCCGATTGTAATGCGACTCGGTGTTTACATATATATATGCACAATAGGTGCCATCGCCCGGCCGACTATAGCACGGCGCAGTGTAGTAAAATAGATAATGCATGCTATGCTCATATGACTCATTCTATTATGAAGACGTAAGGTCAAGGAAAATAATAACACATCAGTCCTCCCATAGAGAGGAAACAACATAAGCATGCCTAGCTTCTAAGAATAGAGTATTCTTTTGGGGCTCGTTCATTGCATTGTATTCAATAGGAGTCGTGCAAAAGAAATAACGGTATAGTCTTACATACCTGGTATATACTGCACCAGTTCTCAAACTACGCAATTGCTACAATTCCTTAATCTACAATTAAAGAACAATTCCGCCGTTACTCATTAAACGTTGTAGCTAATCACAATCCCCTAGTTTGGTATGGTGCCTCCCCACACCCTTACTCCTCTAAATCTATTCAAACATAGTTATAACACATGCAGCTCATCTATGACCCAAAATAACCATAACCCATTCCACTCAGCAGTAACTATCTTGAATTCACGGTTTCCAATCACCCTCCCATGAGTCCTTACAGGCATGCAACAACATATCATGAATGCCCAAGGAAAAATTGCATGAAAGGGAGTAATAACTTACCTTGCATGTGAATTATCTAGCCTTCTTTTTCGATTCCTCAAATTCTAAGTCTTGCCCTCAAATTGGGTTCGCAGAAGGAGGAAACTCTGCTAGGGTTTCTCCTTAGTTCTTCAATTTCTAGATTCCTTCTTCAATTTAGAGCTTGGAAGGGGAAGAAATTGGTTGAGTTGGTTTGGGATTATGAGAAAGGGTTGTAGGGGGTCTTCTCTCTGTGTTTGAGCTTCAGAAATAAGCAACAATATAACCAAGGAAATCACTAAAATCAAAAATCAAACAAGGTAATGAAATGAAGATGGCACGGCGTCCTCCTTCGTACTTTTACTCTCGTCCTCACCATGTAATATCATAAATAAAATGGCACGGCATCACCCTTCGTGCTTTTACTCACCAGGACGACATCATCCTTCGTGCTTTTTACTCTCAACATCTCTCAATATGTGATAATGAATAGAAATAAGGCATGACAACACCTTTCATGCTTTTCACTCTTTCTCACCAAGTCCACAATACAAATTCAAATAATAAATACAAGGCGGGAAACAATTTCACTTCAATTATAGTGCCAGGATATCAAACTCAACTTTCAAAAATTCCCAACATCCTCAAAATAAACAATAAACATGAGACGAATAATTAAAAGTAATAATCTAACCTAAGCATGGAAAAACAAAGTCAAATAAACAACTTAGAATGAAGAAAGAATTCTCATCCGCATGCTTTAACCCAATAACAACGCATAGGTACTCGTCACCTCGCATATACGTCATTCCCACACATAATTCACATAGCAAATAAACCAACAAGTCATAATCCCTCAAGTCAAGGTTAACCACCACACTTACCTCACTCCGCAACTAAATCAATGCTCAACTACGGCTTTTCCTATAGAATTAGCCTCCAAATGAATCAAATATAACCAAATATAGTTCAATAATTCAACATAGGCTTTAGAAACTACCTACCAGTGAAAATAATTTAATCTTTAATGACTTGGGAAAAAGTCAACACGGGGATCGCTTGGTCAAAACTCAATTACTCATTCACCCCGAGCCCGGTTATGTGATTAGTTTCAAAATCGAACCTCAATTTGAGTTCTGAATCTCAATTTCTTAAAAGCCCCAATTTCTACCTAAATCCCTAATTTCTACCATGGAAAACCATAGATTAAAGATTAAAATCAATGGGTGTTTAGGGAAATGTATTGAAACAAGTTAAAATCTACTAACCTATAAAGTTGGGATGAAAAATTACTTCAAAATCGACTCTACGCCGAGCTCAAACTTGAAAATGGTGAAAAATGATTCAAATCTCATTTTTTCAAAGTTTATAACACTGAGCGTCAGGTGTTCTTCACGTTCACGAAGCACTTGAGGCGATCGCGATGCACATCGGCTAAAAAGGCATGTGCATTGGCGATGTACCTTCCGCGTTTGCGAAGGCTTCACCCCCTTGGCGTTTGCATTCACGTGCCAGGGCTCGCGTTCGCTTAGAATACTAGAGTGCCTTCCCCCAGAATGCCCTAAACCTTCGCGTTCGCATGAGGACGGTCGCGTCCGTGAAGGGTAAGCCCTCCACTGCTTCGCCTTCGCGACCAATTCCCCGCGTTCGTGAAGAAGAACTCCACCCAGTCCCTGTTTTCCTTCGCGATCGCGAGAGTAGCTTCACGATCGCAAAGCACAAGACACCAGACATCAGTAAATATCTGAAACCAACAATTTTTCTAAGTTCAAGTGGTACATAGCCTATTCGAAATTCACCCGAGCCCCCGGGCTCCAAACCAAACATGCATGCTAGTGTAATAACAACATACGAACTCGCTTGCGTGATCAAAAAAAGACTTAGAACTACGAATCGGACATCAAAATGCATGAAATTTTCAAAGAAACTCAAGAACTTCCAAATTCGCAGCTGAGCGTCAGAATCCTATCAAATCAACTCCGTTTTCAACCAAATTTTGCTGACAAGTTTCAAATAGCGAAATGAACCTGTACCAAGTTCAGGAACCGAAATTCGAATCCGGTAGCAATAAAGTCAACCTATGATCAAATCTAGAAAATAGTTAAACCTTCAAGTTACTAGTTTTCGACAAATCAAGTTAGGGACTTCCGAATTTAATTTCAGGCATACGTCCAAGTACGAAATCACGATACGGATCCACCGGGATCGTCAAAATATCGATCCAGGATTGTTTACACAATTTTGTTGACCGTAGTCAATTCAGGTTATTTTCAAAGCCAAAATTATGTTTTCTTTCAATTTTCACATAATATCTTTCCGAAAAAAGAAATGGACTGCGCATGTAAATTGAAAATTACTATTTAGAGCTAATAGAGGTCTCAGAATACGAAAATAAGGGCTGGAACTCAAAACGACTATCGGGTCGTCACAGTTCTTTCCCTTACTTCTTAGACTTAAACTAAATAAACAGTAAAAACCAAAGACAACAATTTTTACGTGAAAAATCACCTGGCTCAAAGATGCAAAATCACGACCTTCCATGTAGGATTTCAACTTTAAATTCACTAAAACAAATGAGACAAATGCACTGATTATAAGACTTGTAAATCAATACCCACACAGTCCTCATACTTCAACTATTTGAATGACTTACAAGTTACTCTAACTTGCAAACTCAAACAGTTACTTCAACCCACAGATTATGTATGATACCTTGATTACACTCGATTTCCTAATACAAATTCTCTAACTCACACAAGAAGAACATTAAGACTAGTAATCGACTTGAGTGTTGAAAATATTGTTCCACAATTGACGTGCAAAAGGATGATCTCCTAGATTCCGAGATCTTTTAGAAGTCTTATGCATAGTCAACTTCTCATTTGATAGGACTCCTACAGTTTCAAGGACTCCACAAATCTAGTGACTTATATCTATCACTTATATGCGAGCATATCTTCTTGGACAACGACCCTTATCACATCAACACCTTTCTTCCAAAAATCTCAGACTCCAGTAACTTGTAAAAAAGTTACTACCTTTTAAGAACCTCCAACAGCTACCTTGAGGACCTGGTTCTTAACGCACGTTCTTTTGACATACTTTGTTAATCATCAAAACTCTAATTTTTAACAAATTCTCCCTTTTTGATGATGACAAACTTTGTGTGTATAAACCAGGTAATCTAGTTCATCACAACATTATTAGCACAACACCAACATCAGCAGCACAACACCAACACAAGGTGACATAAACACATTAGGACCCAATTCAGAGTATTAACTACCCCCAACCTTATCTTCCCCATTGTGGCATCATCAGGAAAAAACAAATTTGTTAGACAGACAAGTATAGTCAATGCAAGATTCATGGACATCAAGGCGACAACACAAGCACAATATAAATCAACACCATTAAATATGTTGATGATAAAACTATGCGAGAAGCAAGTAAACAACATTAAAGAGTTCATTAAGTAGTGCCAAATTAAGCCCAAGGTCTTGGACTAAAATATTTAAACAAAATAAGCTGAAATATCCTACAACCAACTCAGAACTAGAATAACATAAAAAAAAAGGCACCACTAGGTTAATAAAACAAACTGGAAACAAGGGGTAATGGACCAGGATCAAGGGTGAGAAGAGGAGGGGGTCAAGGCTTTCACAAAGGTTGCAATCTGTTGAACATGAGCCTTTCTGTCTTTTCTAAGCTCCTTCCTGAGTTGCCTGATTTCGTTTCGCAGCTCATCATTGTCTTCTCTAAGCTTAGCATTCTCCTCTAGAACCAATTCTAGCCTTTTAGGGAGTTCAGCTGCCCTGCCGCTACCAGGTAAAATGGCAGAACCAGTTGGCCCTCTAGCCTTGATCTCCTTATAACCACACTGCTTGAGTGTAACAACATTCATAATGTCATTGTGATTCTCAAACTTCAGCTCAGGCAAGGCAATATTGAGCTTATCAAGCAACTCAGTTAGCATGAAGCCATAAGTCTTGACATGCTTAGGCTTAGAGGTATCTGCAGCCCTTTCCATGTGCTAAATCATCAGGCTTGGAAGGTTTATGGCTCTACCTGTATCCAGCAACTCCATAACAGCCATATCAAGCAGGGTGGCCTGAGTCACAACCACATGTATATTATCTCTGTTTCTTTTTCGCCTTCCCCCTCAACCACAGGCATATTATCAATGGTGTTCACATTTTTCTCCTGAGTTACAACTTCCGTTTCTACGGTAGTATCCTCTGCATGTGGTTTGTCACTCATGGGTGCAACAATTTCCAACGAGGCAACCTCAATAGCAAAAACTAGAACATCAAGATTTGATTGAGGTGATTTTACCTGATTAGCCATGACAGATGTAGATTCCCCCTGAGACACAGCTTTCTTACCTACCGGTTCCCCCTTAGCAGTAGCACGGATCGCCACCGTGCCACTCTTAACTGACTTCCTTGAAGTATCCTTGATCTTAGTGGTGTTGGAGGTGATTTTGGAGACAAATACATGTGCATGGGAAGTAGAGGTAGGAACTGCAGGTGCAACAATAGCAGATGATGATGGTGTAGATACAATAGATGGTATGGGTGGAGATGAACAGATGTGGGTGCAGATTCGGTCTTAGATGAAGATTTTGCCTTCGAGGGAGTTTGGCTTGATTTTTCACGGTGATGAGAAAATGAAGGATTTTTCTTTGGTTCTTGCTTAAGGTTTGAGAGGAATAGTGAGGTCTAAAAGATGTGTAATGAGAAGATTTTAAAGAGGATAGTCCTGATTTGACTGGAATAGAGAAGGTAACAAATTTGAGTTCTAACGGGACTCTAATAGCATTACTTTTGACTGCCGGACGTAATTAGACTCTAATTGCTCTAGTATTCCCCATTGATCCTTGATTCTGAGAACAAATAGGAGTGATGCTAACAAGATTAGAGAGTCTGAGAGTAGCAGTAATTTCAGTTATTAAGTTCCAATGATTTAAGACAAGATGGCACGTACCTGAGTTTAAGAACCAACTCCTTAGCAACTCCTTAGTCATTTCTGCAATAAAGCTTTACAACAATAAGTTAGTATCATAAGGCATAAAAAAAATTATAAAAAAAAAGTATCATAAGGCATAGTCATCAGCTAGACTTTCTAGACAAGTGTGTGTGCTTATGACAAGCACGTGACTGAATCAAGCATTTTATACTCAACTATCTACATTTAATGACTTCTTTTCTAGCCAATCATTGGGGTTCAACCTAGTTGGAGGTGTTAAGTAATCCCAATTCTAGTCTGTTTCTTTCAAAGTGGTCCCTACTCAGTGCCTTAGTGAAAATATCAGCAATTTGATCTTCAATTTTCAGAAATTGATAAAGATGTTTCCTTTTTCAATATTATCTCTGAAAAAGTGATATCTAATGTCAATGTGCTTGGTTCTCTTATGATAACAAGGATCTTTAGCAATATTTATAGCACTGGTATTGTCACAAAAAATAAAAACATAATCAACACAAATATCATAGTCCCCGAGCTGATACATTATCCATAGCAATTGAGCACAGCAAGATGTTGCTATCACATATTCTGCTTCAGCTGTAGTTAAAGTCACTAAGTTTTGCCTCTTTGTTTCTACGACACCAGGCAAGAACCAAGAAAATGTGTTGTTCCTGAAGTGTTTTTCCTATCAACATGAAACCATGCGTAGTTAGTATCAGTATAACCAAATAGATCAAAGTTGTATCCTCTAGGATACCATAGACACAAATCAGGAGTCCCTTTAAGATATCTGAGTATCCTTTTGACAACCTTTAGATGAGACTCTTTGGGATTTTCCTGAAATCTTGCACACAGTCCTACACTGAATACAATATCAAGCCTACTTGTTGTGAGATACAATAGTGATCCAATCATTCCTCTATACAGCTTTTGCTCCACACTTTTCCCTTCTTCATCAAGATCCAACTTTGTTACAATGGCAATGGGAGTGTCAATTGACTTAGAAGAGTCCATGTTGAATTTTTTGAACAATTCTTTAATGTATTTTTGCTGATGGATCATGGTTCCAGTAGGTGTTTGTTTGATTTTCAGCATCAAAAGAAATTTAATTCACCCATCATGCTCATTTCAAACTCATTCCCCATTCTTTCAGCAAATTCCTTGCATATTACTTCAGTAGTACCTCACAGATGATATCATCCACATACACTTGCACAATCAGAAGATTTTTCCTTTGTTCCTCAGAAATAATGTGTTGTCCACCTTACATCTTACAAAGTTATTGGTTAACAGAAATTTTGAGAGCCTCTCATACCAGGCTCTTGGAGCCTTTTCAGTCCATAGAATTTCTTGTCTAGCTTGAACACATAGTCAGGAAACTTTTCACTTTCAAAGCAGGAAGTTGTTTAACAAACACCTCCTCCTTCAGATAGACATTCAAGAATGCACTCTTCACACCCATCTGATACAGAGTGAATTTCATGTGTGTAGCAAAAGCAATTAGCATTCTTGTAGCTTATATTCTGGCTACAAGAGCAAATGTCGCATCATAGTCAATGCCTTCTTCTTAATTTTACCCCTGAACCACCAGTTTGGCCTTGTTCCTTGTGATATTTCCTTGCTCTTCCAATTTATTTCAGAACACCCATTTGGTACCTATGACAGTTTTGTTCTTGGGTCTTTGCACCATGTGCCAGACCTTCCTCCTCTAAAACTGGTTTAGCTCCTCTTGCATGGCAATTATCTAGTCTGGTCCTTTAAGGCTTCCTTTATGCTTTTAGGCTCAATTTGTGAGAGGAATATTGTGAGTGCACACAGGTTTCTCAGAGATGACCTGATTTGCGCTCCAAATTTCGGATCAAAGATGATTTTTTCAAGGGGGTGTGCGCTTTGAGATTTCCATGGCCTAACTTGCATACCCAGAGATGGTTCAGGCAGGGAGTGACCCGAAGGACCAGGTTCAGTAGTTGCAACTTCATCTGTTTGAGTATCAGTCAATGTGGTTCTCTCTTCTTCTTGTTCTTCCTGATCACTCTCATCGACCTCAAGATTCCTTGATCCCCCCTCAGATTGTTGTTCAGGTTCTCTAGAGGTTCCTTAATCAGTGAGCCCTATATCATAGGCTTCATCCTGCAAACCTTTCTCAGCCTTGTTGTTAGATTTATAAAAAATAACATGAATATTTTTTTTCTACACATATAGTTCTTTTATTAAATATTTTGTACGTTTTACTATGTGGTGAGTAGCCCAGGAAAACTCCGTCATCACTTCTGGCATCAAACTTGCCTAGAGTTTCTTTGCCATTGTTGTGCATAAAGCATTTGCACCTAAAAGCTCTTAGGTGAGTGAAGTTGGACTTTCTTCCTCGAAGTAACTCATAGGGAGTCTTCTATAGAATGGATCTCACCATGCATTTGTTTACCAAGTAACGGGCAGTATTGACTGCCGCAGCCTAAAAGTTCTTAGGCAATCCACTAGAAATTAGCATAATCCTGCCCATATCTTCTATAGATCTATTCTTTCTTTCCACAACACCATTTTGTTGTGGAGTTATGGGTGCAGAGAAGTTGTGATCAATGATGAGTGCTACAGTACTAAGGAATTTAGAGTTTTCAAACTCAGTCCTATGGTCTGTTCTTATACTTGAAACAAACTTTCCAATTTTTGTTGAATCATTCTGACAAACACACAGAAAACATCAAAAGTTTCATCCTTAAATGCTAGAAATAAGGTCCATGTGTACCTAGAGTAGTCATCAACAGTTGCAAACATACTTCTACCCTCCCATGCTCTTAACTCTCATTGGTCTACATAGGTCCATGTGAAGGAGTTCCAGGGGTTTGGAAGTATTGACAACCTTCTAAATTTAAAAGATGACCTTACGTGTTTGCCTTTGACACAGGCATCACATACTTTGTTTGATTTGAACTTAACTTTTGGTAGTCTAAGGACCAGGCCCTTTGCTGCCAACTTGTTGAGTTGAGATAGACCGGCATGTCCCAGTCTTCTATACCATAATAGTGGGTCATCTTCTACTACACTTAAACATGTATAGTCACTCTGAGGAAGAGACACAATAGGTATCTTGTACATTATGTCTCTTACCTCTCATAACTATTTCATAAGTATCTATCTTAGTGACAGTGCAGATTTTGAAATTAAACATTACCTCATTGCCTTTATCACACATTTGAGAAATGCTGAGAAGATTATGTTTAAGAGCAACTACATAGTACACATATTATATAGCATGAGAGAGTGACTAACCAATCTTACCAATACCTATTATATGTCCCTTTTTTTCATTTTCAAATGACACACTCCCTCCTTGGAAGGATGTCGGTGAGATGAAGTTTTTCTTTTCACAAGTCATATATCTTGAGCATCTACTGTCTAGATACCAGTCTTGATTGTTTCCTCTTACTTTAACCTGCAACTTAAATCACAAGTTAGTCTTGGAAACCCAGACAAGCTTGGGTCTCTTTTTGTTGGAAAAAGGATGAATCAAATCTCTCCTTGTCTAGAAGGGAGGAGTGTTAACAATTCTTTTACTTTTGACCTTAATCCATTTAGTTTGGACAAGGGAATTTATTGTGGGTTCTTCTTTCTTCTTCACATGTTTAGATAGCCCAAAGGTGTTTTTGAACTGAGCATGAATTAAAGTAGGGCAAATATCTCTTAAGTGTCATACCTTCCCACAGTGAGCGCACATCTTATTTAGAGATTCCTACATACTTAGGATCAAATCTAGGTACATGTTTTCTATAACCAACTCCTGATTTATTAGTGCTGCGATTTTCATTTAGCCAATTTCGTGCATATAAGGATCTATGCCACTTGCTTAGCCTAGATAGTTCATACTTTGCCTTTTCAAGATTTTCTTGCAATACTTTATTCCTACAGTCAGCATCACAAAGACTATCTTTAAGTTTTTTCAACTCTTTTTCAATATTGTCTTGTAGATCACTCATTATTCCCTTACCATGTGCAGCAGATTGCTGCAAATTTTAGAAGTGAGCTCAAGAACCTGGTTCTTAAGATCTTTGGCCTGTCATTCAAGATCAACTTTGTAAGTTTCAAGTTCTTTGAGGTCAAGCTTAACACATAAAAGGTTGCTTATTAACTTATCATTTCCAACACTCAACATATCCATCTCACTCATCATGGTCACTATTATGATCATTAGTTGCTTTTTAGACATAGCATCGGTATTTTCTTTCAGGTTATAAATACTTACCTACTTTGTTTCATCTTCAGCCCCTGAGTCGCTCATGGCCATCATCCCTATCACTTCCTTTTCTGTTTGGCTTTCTTCAATTTCCATTAGGGCAACTTCAATATTTTTATTTCCAAAATTAGCCTCCAACGTCCTCCATATATCATGAGCAGAGATGCACGAGGACACCTTGTAGAGGACACTCCTTGGTAAACTTCAATAGAGCAGATCCTTTGTCTTAGCATTTTTCTGGATCATTTGACGATCCTCAGCATCATAATCCTCCTCTCTCTTGATAATTTTGTTTTCTTC
This sequence comes from Nicotiana obtusifolia, assembly GCA_002018475.1. Classification (NCBI taxonomy): domain Eukaryota; kingdom Viridiplantae; phylum Streptophyta; class Magnoliopsida; order Solanales; family Solanaceae; genus Nicotiana; species Nicotiana obtusifolia. The sequence goes on from MCJB01026088.1 coordinate 41,556, forward strand.
ACCACCTACTTTGGTAGGGATAATTGGTCCATGATTGACAATTATCCATAGGTCAAAATCAATGGACTGAAGGAACATTTCCAAACGTATCTTTCATTCATCATAGTGGTGTCTGTCACACAGATGAGGTCTTCCAATGTGCATTCCTAGCTAATTGGGGGTTCCATCACAATTGCTTTGTGTGCATCTATCACAACATAAATACTTATAGCCTCATCCTCCTCTTCCTATTTGTCACTTCCACTATCCTCATATGCTGCTAGAAAGGCTTCTTTCATGGCTTCAATGAATCCTTTGCCTTTGTTTAGATCTTTCTCTTTCATTTTTTTCTTTTCTCCTTTTCAGCTCTTTCTTTCTTCCATTCAATTTCCCACATTGGGTAGTCTTTGACCATGTGGTCTAGCTTGTTGCACTTGTAGTACCTAACATATGAAGCTTTGTGAAACTGCTTAGGTTTGTCACTGTTTTTTCTCTTATATGCATTTTTGGAATTCTTCATGAATCTTTTGAACTTAGCAACAATTGCTAGATCGAGTTCATCATTGTCAGACTCATCTTCTTCGGATACCTTAAGAACCAAGGCCTTATCCTCTTTGGTTCCTCCTTGCGCAGTTCCAACTTTCTCATCTTATGAGTCTTTAAGCTTTCAATCAACTTGTCTAGTAAAATCTTTTATCCAACTCCTTTGCTTTCTGGATGGCTGTGACTTTTGATTACCATGAAGCTGGGAGAATCCTTAGAACCTTGGTAACCAATTCTTCATAAGTGAATATCTTTCCAAGTGACTTCAGTTCATTTGTAATTATAGTGAACCTAGTCATCATCTCCTGAATGGGTTCAGACTCCCTCATAGAGAAGAGCTCATAATTTCTCATAAGCAGCTCAATCCTTGATCTCTTTACTTGATTAGTTCCTTTATGAGTAGTTTGCAGTGCATCCCATATTTCCTTTGCATTTGAGTATACAGATATCCTGTTGTACTCATCAGGACCAAGTCCACATATGAGGATCTTCTTGGCCTTTGCATTCTTTTCCATCATTCTGAAATCTGCAGCCACAGATTCAGAGGGATCTTTGGGAACAATCTCCTTTTCCCCATTTTGTTTGGTCGGAGTCAGTGGTCCTCGATTCACGATGATCCATAGTTCATAGTCCTGAACATTTATGAAATCCTCCATTTTTGCCTTCCACCAACTGTAGTATTTTTCGTTGAATAGAGGTGGTCTAGTAGTTGACTGTCCTTCGTTAATTCCAGGTGGAGCACTCATTTTACTTCCAAGATCTCTCTAGGTGTTAGCCACGTTTGAGAGAACTTGTTTTAATAACAATTGTTAGTTTGAGTGTCTTCCTAAATTACTAAAGAACTTGGTTCTTTTCCATACTCCTTAGACGTAAACAAAATAAACAGTACAAATCAAAGACAACAAGTTTTACGTGGAAAATCACCCGGCTCAAAGGTGCAAAAATCATGACCTACCACGTAGGATTTTGACTTCAACTTCACTAAAACAAATGAGCCAAATGTACTGATTACAAGACCTGTAAATCAATACCCACACAGTTCTCCTACTTCAACTATTTGAATGACGTACAACTTGCAAACTCAAACAGTTACCTCAACCCATAGATTTTATGTATGATAACTTGATTACAACTCTATTTCCTAATACACATTCACTAACTCACACAAGAAGAACACTACGACTAGTAATCGTCTTGAGTGTTGAAAATGTTGTTCCACAATTGACGTGCAAAAGGATGATCTCCTTAGTCTGTCAGGAAAGTATTTAAGTTCTCTAGATTCCGAGATCTTTTAGGAGTCGTGCATAGTCAACTTCTCATTTGATAGGACTCCTATAGTTCCAAGGACTCCACAAATCTAGTGACTTCTATCTATCACTTATATGCGAGCATATCTTCTGACAACGTCCCTTATCCCATCAACAACATTTTTCCAATAATCTCGGACTCGAGTAACTTGTGAAAAAGTTACTGCCTTGTAACAATCTCCAACAACTATCTTGAAGACCTGGTTCTTAGCGCACGTTTTCTGGACACACTTTATTAATCATCAAAACCTCAATTTTTAACACAAACAGTGCTTTAACCACCATGAAGTCGATCGTCAGCGACGGCTCGGCCGACGAGCTTAATGGTAAAGCAGTGCACAAGAGGTACAAGGGTTAGTGATGATACACACCAAAGTTGTAAAAGGATAGGGGCTTGGTATTGTGTTCACCTTAAGCCTATTTTGGTCCACAGTTCTGATACTAAATCCGTCAAACTTTGGCATCCCTTAATACACCGTTTTCCCCTCTTCGAACTCTTCAAAAATTGCCTTTGAACATAAAGAGGGACCAACCGGTGGCACACCGAATTTGGTGAAGACTGATTTCGCAATGACAAATTTTTCCCCTTTCACGTGCAAATCATGTGAGTCTAATATTAGTTTTTGACGGATGGAAACAAAGTTGTGCAAACTGAAGAGATAAATGGTGCTCAACCTTATATTTGGAGAATAAAGTTAAAACAATCCCCAAAAATAATTTTGGCCAAAAGTCTCGTCATGATCATAGTGATTGTTTGTACAACTTTCTAGAAACCTTTTGGTTAATAACTATGAACACATTTCTAAAACTTATTTTGAAAACATCTCCGAATTTCCTAAATATAATAACTATTTAAGCTAGATTGCTTCAAAGAAAAGGAAAGAGCTTCCCTAAATTAATCCAAAACCCTCCCCAACTGGCAACTGCTAGTCAAACTAACCCTCCAACTTCAAAGAAAAAAAAAGAAATAATCTAAATAATTGATCATCTAAATGTTTAAACTAAAAATAGTGGATAAATATAATATATATATATATATATATATATATATATATATATATATATATATATATATATATATTTAAATGTATTTAATCAATTTATAATCTATGTATACCTGCTAGAATAAGCAGAAAACCTACTTGAAAATATACACGATTAATTATTTGTATAAAGATCTCTTTAAAGTTTAAATAATGGACATTCTCTCCTAGTAGGTGTTTAGACATAAAACATATAAGATTTGAAAAAAGTAACTTTTGAAGTTAAGTTGAAAATGGGTATTTGAAAATTAAAATTGCGCTTAGACATATATCTTACTTAAAAAAATATTGAAGTTTTGTGAGAGACAAATATTATTTACTTGAAAGAGATGTAAAAACTATTTTATCAAATTTGAAACTCATCTCCAAAAAAAATCAAAACTCATTTTCAACAATTCAATCAAATGTATAATCAAATAATATTTTTAAAATGAGTTTGGGACAAAAAAAAAAAAGAAAAATTATATGAAAACAGGTCCCTACTATCTCAAATAAAATTTTAGCAGTAAAAACTTTATTTACTTTCTAAATTATCAAACTTTGTCTTTTGACAAGGTATAGATTGAAAACCTACTTCTAAAAGTTAATTTCAAATTTCACCATCTTTTTTTGAATTCTTTTTATAAATTTTAATTTTAATTTTAAATTACCCATTTAGTAGAATAGCATTTTATTTCTTTTTACCGTAGGTTAATTGGCAAATGCTCCAATGGTAAAGTTAGATTGTCGTAGCCATGTTATTTATCTACCAGAATACAAGACGTGTCAAAATTTCTATGGATGAAAGGTATCACCTTTACTTTTCACCTGTCTCTCGGAGAAAGTTGAAAAAGCTTTTACTGTCAACACTTTTTTACCGGTATAGTAAACAGTGACTAGTGGGTACTCTTTCGGTCACAGTCGCAACACAATGCACTAACAAAAATCGAACAATTTCTATCATTTGTAAATGTAGATGAGTTTAACTTATAATGTAGGCAAAGTATAGATGAGTGTAACTTATAGGCAAAAATATATAAAATCCCACTAAACTTGTTTTAAAAATAAGTTTGAATTAAATTAAATGGATGATTTTTTATCCCTATAAACACATTGTAGGTGAATTTTGTTTCATCCTTCGTTACACCAGATCCAGCAAGTGGCATCATATTATTTATGAGCGCGTTTTACACTAAATTTGAGGGATAAAATGAATTAAAAAAGAAAATTTATTTTAAAATTACATTTACTTTATAAAGAGACCCCAACGGTAAAATTGAATTACCCGATTCAATTTTTCTTCTCTTTTTCAAGAACCCTAAATCTCTCTCTCCTTCAATTAGTCACAATTTCTGGCCAATATATGAAAATTCGAACAAAATCAAATCCTTTTATCTTAATCAAAGCCTTATTCTTCTCTGTACTATTTTGGTTCATCTGATTTTAGGACTTATTTTGAGTGGCTCAAATTTCATCTTATTTGAGGGGTTTCTATGATTTTCTGTTTTGTACATAATGCGATCAACTAACTTGGCTAGGCTTTACATGGAAGATGATGATTCTACAAGAGAAACCAACAGTCTTCAGTATCTACACTCTAATCGACGAGATTTGGGGAAAAATCTACACTAGGTTTTGAGTTCATCAGACCATTTCTCGTTGTTTTTAGAAAGACATGAGGCCTTCGAAAATTAGGGTAAAAATTAAACAAAGTGAGCCGAGTATTTTAAACGGGTGGATTTATTAGTGATGGATCGGGTCATTAAAATGACAAACCTCATTAATGATGTGGCATCAGCAGAAAGAGCGTGACTCACACTCGTTACTCTTTAATTGGTCTGATGTCATAGGGATGGAATAAAATTCACTCACAATGTGAATAAGGGGGTAAAAAGTCACCCGTTTAGTTTAAGTGTTCATACTTATTTTCTGGACAAGTTTAATGGGGTCTTTATGTATTTCGCCTATAACGTATTTACAATATAAAATTTTTTACTCTTTTTATTTAATTTACATGATATTATTATCTTATTAATTTGCTTTAAAAAGTAACATATTTTTATATTTAAAAAATTTAGTCTATCGAAAAAAATAATTTAACTATAAACTTTTAATTTATTCTTAATAAATTTTATAATCACACAAATATTATGAAATATTTAGAATTGCAAATTATAAAATCTTTTCTTTTTTAATCTTGTGCCAAGTCAAAATACCTCACAACATTATAGTTTCTTATATGTAATTAGAAATTAGGATTCCAATCTAGTTACTAATCGAAAATTTAACTTTGACGTAGTATCTTCTCTTTGATATTACTTAGATAGTACTATTATTTCTATAATGCACGTCAAATTAATGTTTTAAACCTCTGTAGAGGCAGGGTAGATTTTATGGAGTTCAATTAAAGTAAACAGAAAGCAGATCTAATGCCAATTGAAATACCTTGCATCACGTAAAGAACAAAGAAAAGTTGAAGTTTAGCACTCAAATGCGAAGAGCCCTATAAAATCACACTTTATCCCAATATCAACTATATATTATTGCTCTAACACTACTAGAAAGTCGGCCAAAATCAATTGCGGCCAACAAATCGATTTCAGTCGGTCAAAAAATCGACCGAAGTCGATCGGTTTTTTAAAATATTTTATTTTATAATTTTTTTTATGAAATCGACCAATTTCAATTGGTTTTTTTGTGCAAAAATGTGAAAACTATATTGACATCCCACGAAATTTATTTTTTAAGAAATCAATCAACTTTGGTCGATTTTTCATGTAAAATAAATTAAAATAATATGCAAACAACCGACCGATTTCGGTCGGTAATTTTATATTTTTAATAAAATCGACCAAAATCAGTTGGTTATTTTCGCACAAAAATGCAATTAAAGAGTAAAAATAAAATAAAATAAAGTAAAACCAAAATGTACCAATGGTCTAGTGGTAGAATAGTATCCTGCCACAGTACAGACCCTGGTTCGAGTTCCGAAGGGTGTATTTTTTTAATTACACAATTAAAAATACCGACTGACTTCGGTCGATTTTTTTGGCAGATTTTTTCTTTTTTGGTCGTTTGTGAAATTTAATTGACTGATCGAAATCGGTCGAAAATTGAGATCGACTTCGGTCGCTATTTATTACTATAAAGATCCGATCGGTCATTTTGCTTTCTAGATCCCCCTTCCCCTAAATAAGACTCCCCGTATGTGCTTTTTCTGTTTTATGACTTGCCGGGATGGTTAGTTCAGGCTTGGAAGGGTTCGGGTTGAAATCGGAATACTTAGTTCCTTAATATTTGCTTAAAATGGTTAAGTTTGACTTGAGTCAACATTTTGAGTAAACGACCTCGGAACCGGGATTTGATGGTCCCAATAGGTTCATATAATGATTTCGAACTTGGGTTTATGTTCGGATCCGGTTTTGGATGATTCGGCAGTGTTTCGGCGCTTAATATCGAAAGTTGGCCTTTGAAGGTTTTCAAGTTCTTTAAATTGGTTTGAAGGAGGTTTTGGTGTTATAGAGGTCCGTTTGGGATTCCGAGCCTGCAACTAGTTTTCGTATGGTTATTTATGACTTGCACGCAATTTCGGTGTCATTCCGAGTAGTCTAAGTATGATTCGGCGCGTTAAGAGTAAGCTGGAAGAACGTGAAATTCATAAGTTGATTAGATTTGATTTGTGATGTAATCCTTAGTTTTGATGTTGTTTTACGTGTTCTGAGGGTTCGAGCGATCCATTTTATTATTTCAAACTTGGTGGTATGTTTGGACGAGGCCCCGGTGGCCTCAGGTGCTATTCGGACGTTGTGTGGAACATGGTTGAGCTTAGAAGGAGGGCTGGAGCAACAGGGGTTCTGGTGCAATCGCACCTGCGAAGAATCTGCCGCAAGTGCGAGCTCGCAGAAGCAGGTTATTGATGGTAGAAACGGCCTACGTGGACTGGCCAATGGTCGCAGAAGCGGAGCAGAAACCGCAACTGCGAACTCGCAAGTGCGAGGAAGTCGATTGCAGAAGTGAAGGGGATCAGCCTGCCGAGGTTTGCAGGTGCGATGCATTCGCCGTAGAAGCGGGCTCGCAGAAGCGAGGCTTCGCCTGCAGATGCCAAAATGGTAGACCTGAGCATGGTCCGCACTTGCAATGATTTTGTCCGTAGAAGCAGATCCGCAGGTGCGACAGTGCGATAGTAGGTGCGACAGTGCGATAGTAGGTGCGACAGTGCGATAGTAGGTGCGAAAACCCCTGAAGGCAGTGAAGTCCATTTAATGTCGGGACTTAGGCTATTTTGGTTCATTTCTTTCAATTCTTAGAAGATTTTAGAGCTCTTTGAAGAGGGGTTTTCACCTAGCACTTTGAGGTAAGTAATTTCTATATAAGATGAGTTTAATACATACATTTTGGGTAGATTCTTAACACAAAAATTGTAGAAATTGTGGATTTAGTTGAAAAACCTAGATTTTGATTTTAAAAAAATGACATTTAACCACAAAATGATTATGGAATTGGGTGAAAATTATGAATTTGTGAGTGTATATTGATTAATTTATATAATATTTGGCTAGTTTTGGGTTGTTTGGCACCAAGTTGAGGATTTAGAGTGGATTTGTGGATCGGAGGTGAGCTTGAGAACGAGGTAAGTCTCTTACCTAACCTTGTAAGAGGGAACTCATCCCTTTAGGTGTTGTGTATTACTTGTGTGAGGAGCTACGTTCACACTAGGTGACAAGAGTCCGTGCATAGCTATATTCCATGATATGTCTGGGTTGTCTTAGATCCACATCATGCCTTAATTGTACCATTGTGTTTATTATGCATATTAATTGTTTTGAATAGAGTTGAGGCTAGGGATTTTTAAGTTACAAATTTTAAATTAGATTTTTTTTATTTCTGGGAAGAATTGAGGAATTACATAATAACTTTGAGAAATCCATGTCCTATTGCATCGCAAGTAGTTCGGTGAGCGAGGTATACTTTTCTACTCTCATGGGAACAAGTCGTTCGCCTCGGCAGTATAATAGATGCATCTATGGTTCATGCCGTTCGACCCTCGGTAGTACACACAATATTTTGGATCGGGCCGTACGACCTTGGCATAAATCGTGCGTGATAATACTCGAAGCGCGATTACACTTTATATTATTTTATGGCTTGAGAGATTATAATCTATTTAATGACCTGAATTGATTTGGAACTAGCAAGAGATTGGATACTTACTGGGTACATGTTGTTTATATATTCACGTTGCACTTCTGCACTAATCCTGCAGGATTTGAGGCGAGTGCATCTGGTGTCCATTCAGGCACGTACCCCCATTATCCGGAGGCTTAGTGGTGAGCTGCTCTCTGAGTCCGTTATGCAGCACCCGCAGTATCTCTCTTTTGTATTTACTTTTACTCTATCTCACTTTCAGATAGTAGCTTAGGTGGTTTGTATATTCTACTAGTTGCTCATACACTTGTGACGCGGGGCCTAGGGAACATGCTAGTAGACACGTTACGACTTTTGAGTATTTATTTCATAATATTTGCTCTTTTATTAGTTTACGCTTTACTTTATTAAATTTTCCACTTTTATTTACTTAACAAACAAAAATTAACTACTTTGAAATTATTAAAAGGAATAAATATATGGCTAGTTCATTGTTGGCTTGCCTAGCGATGATGTTGGGCGCCATCACGGCCTATTGGAGGAGTTGGATCGTGACAACATGGTATTAGAGCACTACGTTCACGTAGGTCTCACAAGTCATGAGCAGGCCTCATAGAGTCTTGCGGATCAGTGTGGAGACGTCCGCACTTATCTTCGAGAGGCTATAGGGTATTAGGAAACTAATCTTCTTTCATCTCCTATCGTGCAGTTGATGTTTTGCTAAGTATCTTTCTCTTATTCTCTCACAGATGGTGAGAACGCGCGCGGCAGATGTACCCGACAGTGGAGGAGCTGCTCCCCCTGTTGCTAGAGGCGAAGGAGGGCTTCAGCTCGTGGTAGAGGACGTGGGCCCTAGAGTCACTCCAGCTGTGCCACCAGTGGATCCAGTGGAGGATCCTGTTATTGAGTAGCAGGGCGAGGTGCTTGTAGTGGAGCCAGCCCTAGTGGATTTCATGTCCGCGCCAGGATTCTAGGAGGTTATGGGTCGTATGCTGCGGCTCATGGGTTCTATGACTCAGGTTGGTTTATTTCCAGCAGACCCAATCACATCTCAGGCGGGAGGGGGAGCACAGACCCCTATCGCTCAGGCTCCAGGGCATGTAGTTGCCGTGTATCAAACCCAGGGCGCACTACCCGTGGGCGGAGCTCAGCCAGTTGCAACAGTTTTTCCTGAGCTCGGACTAGCTGCGACCGGCGAGCCGCATAAGCTATTGGATAGATGGACCAGGCTACATCCTCCTGTCTTCGGAGGTGAGCGACATGAGGAACCCCAGGACTTTATTGATCGTTGCAGGGACAGACTGCACAACATGAGGATATTGGAGTCTTAGGGGGTGGACTTTACCACCTTTAAGCTCTAGGGAAGGGCCGTAGATGGTGGCAGTCCTATCTTCTCGGCATGCCTTGACTTGGGACCAGTTCACACGCCTCGTTCTGGATAGATATATTCCATCCTCTCAGAGTTAAGAGCTGCGATTTCAGTTTGAGTAGCTTCAGCAAGGTCAGCTGTCGGTGACCGACTATGAGGCGAGATTCTCTGAGTTGTCCCACCATGCACTTATGATACTTTCCACCGATGCATAAAGAGTGCAGAGGTTTGTTATGGGCTTGCACTCTGGTATCTACGTCACTATGGCACGAGAGGTTGAGATGGGGACTTCTTACGAGCTGGTTTTGGAGATAGCTCGGAGGATCGAGGGTGTTCGTTAGTGGAGCCGAGAGCAGACATCGAGGGACAAGCGGTTTAAATATTCTAGAAGATTCAGTGGTGCTTCGTCTGGGGGCAGAGGTCAATTTTGTAAGGGGCCAGTCTAGCAGGCCCACATATCCAGCACCACCGCCTCCTCGAGGTACTCCAGTACGGCCCTATTTCAGTGCTATTTTAGAGAAATCCTATCGCCCGCCAGCTATTCAGGGTTCCCCTAGTAGGTATTCAGGCCATCAGGGTCAGACTTCATGTCAGCAGTCTACCATTATGAGGATTTGTTTCGAGTGCGGGGATCCTGGCCACATGAAGAGATTTTGTCCCAGACTTCGGGGCAAGGCAGTACAACAGGGTCATCAGCCTATGATTGCAGCTCCAGTCGTCCGGCCGCCTAGAGGCGGAGTGCAGGTGGGTAGGGGCCGTCCTAGAGGTGGAGGCTAGTCAGGTGGCCTTCAAACTAGGTTCTATGCCTTTCCAGCCAGACTAGATGCAGTAGCCTCAGATGTCATGATCATAAGTATTATTTCTGTCTGTGATAGGGATGCTTTGGTGCTATTTGATCCAGGGTCTACATATTCATATGTTTCACCTTTGTTTGCTAATTTTCTGGGTGTTCCTTGCAAGTCCTTGGGTGCTCCCCTGTATGTGTCCACGTCAGTGGGCGATTCTGTTGTTGCGTGTCAGATCTATCGGTCTTGTATCATGACTTTCTGTGGTTATGAGACTAGAGCGGATCTTTTGTTGCTTGATATGAATGACTTTGAGATCATCTTGAGCATGGACTGGTTGTCTTCATATCATGTCGTCCTTGATTACCATGCCAAGACTGTTACCTTGGTGATGCCAGAGTTGCCTAGATTGGAGTGGGAGGGTTCATCTGTCAGTGCAGCTAGTCGAGTTATCTCTTTTTTGAAGGCTCGACACATGGTCGAGAAGGGTTGTTTGGCTTATCTAGCTTATGTTCGGGATACTGCTACAGAGACTCCGACGATTGATTCAGTGCTTGTGGTCCAGGATTTTCCGATGTGTTTCCTTTTGATCTACCAGGCATGCCACCAGATTGTGATATCAATTTCTGTATCTATTTGGCTCCAGGTACCCAGCCTATCTCTATTCCACCATACCGCATGGCTCTGAAAGAGTTGAAGGAGTTGAAAGAACAGCTTGAGGAGTTGCTAGCAAAGGGGTTCGTCAGACCGAGTGTGTCGCCTTAGGGTGCAGCGGTGTTGTTCGTGAAGAAGAATGATGGGACTATGCGGATATGCATCGATTACCGCCAGTTGAACAAAGATACCATTAAGAACAAGTACCCGCTGCCGCGTATTGATGATTTGTTTGACTAGTTGCAGGGTGCCAGGGTGTTCTCTAAGATCGACTTGAGATCGGGGTATCGTCAGCTGAAGATTTGTGATTCGGATGTTCTGAAGACGGCTTTCTAGACTAGATATAGCCATTATGAGTTTCTAGTGATGTCCTTCACTTGTCTAACACCATAGCGGCGTTTATGGATTTGATGAACCAGGTGTTCAGGCTATATATTGACTCCTTTGTCATTGTCTTCATTGGAGACATATTGATCTACTCGCATAGCATGGAGGAGCACGAACAACATTTGAGAGTGGTGCTTCAGACCTTGTGGGAACAGAAGTTATATGCTAAGTTCTCTAAGTGTGAGTTCTGATTGGATTCTGTGGCATTCTTGGGGCATGTGGTATTAGGCGAGGGTATTAAGGTAGATCCTAGGAAGATCGAGGTAGTTCAAAGTTGGTCTCGTCCTACCACAGCGACCCAGGTTAAGAGCTTCTTGGGGTCAGCAGGTTATTATCACCAGTTTGTGGAGGGCTTCTCATATATTGCAGCACCTTTGACTAGATTGACCTAGAATGGTGCCCCATTCCGATGGTCCGATGATTGTGAGGCGAGCTTTCAGAAACTCAAGACCGCATGATTACAGTACCGGTGTTAGTGTTGCCCTCCGGTTTCGGGATGTATACTGTGTATTACGACGCTTAACGCGTTGGCTTAGGTTGTGTATTGATGCAGGAAGGGCGAGTTATTGCATATGCTTCTGTAACGACTCGGCCGGTCGTTTTGAGAGAATTAGCTTCGAATCCCTATTTATTGCTCCCTCTATTTCATTTTGTGATTTTGTGACTTACCGGAGTGCTTGATGTCGGGTTCGGAAGAGCTTCGAAGTGGGATGGGACCCATAGTCCCTAGATTGGAAGTTTAAGTTCTAGGAATTTACCGTAGTTTGAATTGTATGAACGAATTCTGGAATAGTATTTTGATGGCTCCAATGGCTCCGTAGGGTGATTTTGGTCTACGGAGCATGTCCGAATGTTGATTTGGAGGTCCGTAAGTCATTTCGGCATTAATTGGCAAAAGTTGGAAAGTAGGATGATCTTGGAAAGTTTGACCGAGAGTGGACTCTTTTATATCGGGGTCAGATTCCGATTCCGGAAGTTGGAATAGGTCCTTAATGTCAATTGTGACTTGTGTGTAAAATTTGAGGTCAACCGGACTTGATTTGATAGGTTTCGGCGTCGAATGTGGAAGATGGAAGTTCTAAAGTTCATTAGACTTCAATCGATGTGTAATTCGTATTTTTAGCGTTGTTTCATGTGAATTAAAGGCTCGACTAAGTTTGTATGAAGAATTGGGACTTCTTGGTATATTTGGTTGAGGTCTTGAGGGCCTTTGGTGGATTCCGGATGATTAACAGAACGAAAATTAGACTTAGAGCAAATTGGAAATTTTTGCCTTCTGGTGCAATCGCACCTGCGGAATTTTGCTCGCAGGTGTGAGCTCGCAGAAGAGAGCATGGCAGCGCAAAAATGGAAAGGGCTGAGTGTGGCGGTGGCCCCAGGTGCGCGTGAATGACCGCAGAAGCGGGAGTCACATCTGCGGTAGGCCAACCGCAGATGCGGAAATAGGATATGGGGAGATGCTTCGCAGAAGCGGGTTCGCAGGTGCGAGCCCTGGTCCACATAAGCAAAAATCCTGGCCATAAGTGGAATCTGCACCTGCGATGGTTTTTCCACAGGTGCAGCGTCACATGTGCGACTAGGGCCTCGCAGAAGCGACTTCATTGGGCAGAAAAGGGTCGAGGGTTTGATATCACTTTGATTTTTTGGACCTAGAGAGCTCAGTTTGTGGCGATTTTACGAGAGATTTGCAAGGAAATCATTTGGTAAGAAATTCTCATGCGGTTTTGGCTATATTACACGAATCTATTGTTGTTTTCACCATTTAATTAGTGTTCTTAGTTGGAAATTTGAAGAAAAATTGGGAAAACTTCTTACACTAAAAATTAGGGATTTGAAAGGCGATTTGAGGTCGGATTTGAGTAATTCTTACTTGATATCGAATGGGTGTTCGAATTTTATAATTTTGGTCGGGTTCCGAGACGTGAGCCTGGGGCGATTTTTCAATTCTTTGCTAAAGTCGTAGATTTATTATTTAAATTAGTTTCTCATAGTTATATTTATAGTATGGAATTGTTTTGGCTAGATTCGAGCGGTCAGAGTTGGAATGTCGAGGGAAAGACATTCTTATTGATTGATTGAGCGAGATTTGAGGTAAGTGACTTGTCTAACCTTGTGTGGGGGAAACTGACCTTAGGTTTTGGTACTGTTATGGTATTTGCAATACGTGAAGGCCGTGTACGCGAGGTGACGAGTGCGTACTTGGGTTAAATGTTAATAATCCGATTCTTGCTAAGTAGTTTTCTTTTTAATTCCTTAACTGAGTTGCTCTAGCATGTGTAGTCATCATGTTTAGCCTAATATCGCATATCTACGTGTCTTATCTCTTACTTGCAATTTGTGCAACATGCTTAGTTAGATTACCTGCTTCCTTGATTTTGTATTCAGTCTTTAACTGTAGGAGTCCTTGTTGTACTTTCACTGTCCCATTGGTTATCTGTTGCATATTTACTTTTGGGACTACGAGGCAGTTCCTCGGGAGTGCCCCTGTTGTGTATTTATTTTTGGGATTACGAGACAGTACCTCGGGAGCGCCCCTGTTGCATATTTACTTTTGGGACTACGAGGTGGTACCTCGGGAGCTCCCGTGTTGCATATTTACTTTTAGGACTACGAGGTGGTACCTTGGTAGCTCCCCTGTTGTGTATTTACTTTTGGGACTACAAGACAGCACCTCGAGAGCGCCCCTATTGTTTACCTCTATCTGCTGTGTTGTTATCTTTCTGTAATTTCTCATTGTTCACTTCTCAGTCATTTCATTATATTATTATACCTTCTGCCTTGTTTCCTATTATTTCCAGTAGGGCCCTGACCTGACCTCATCACTACTCTACTGAGATTAGGCTTGGCACTTATTGGGTACCGTTGTGGTGTACTCATACTACTCTTCTGTACATCTTTCTATGCAGATCCAGGTACCAGTGAGATAGCCCGTACGTGGAGACTTCAAAGTACATCTACCAGCGTCCGCAGACCTCGGAGTCCCCCCTCTATCTTTATTATGTTGTTTTCTTTATTTTCATTAAACTCTGATGTATAGAGATACTTAGCATTTTCTCTTTAGAGCTTGTGACTTATTTCTACCGAGTTTTGGGAGTTGTAATTATTTTGAATCGCAGTTATTATTAAATTCAGATGTTGAGGTTGAGTTTTAGCTTTATATTCAGTTATTCTGCAAAATTGTTAGGCTTACCTAGTCTTAGAGACTAGGTGCCGTCACGACATCCCACGGAGGTAAATTGGGGTTGTGACAACTTCATGTTAGTAGCTGAAGCCCCACGAGAAGAATTACCCTATACACAATTTGGAGTTGGCCGCTATAGTTCATGCTCTCAAGATTTGGAGGCATTATCTTTATGGGGTGTCCTGTGAGGTTTACACCGATCATCGCAACTTACGTCATTTGTTCAAGCAGAGGGATCTCAATTTGAGGTAGCGCAGGTGGCTTGAGTTACTAAAAGATTATGATATTACCATCCTTTTTCATCCAGGCAAGGCGAATGTGGTTGCGGATGCCTTGAGCAGAAAGGCTGAGAGTATGGGTAGTTTGGCATTCATTTCAGCAGAGGAGATGCCATTAGCTTTGGACATTTAGTCCTTGGCTAACAGACTTGTGAGATTGGATGTCTCTGAGCCCGGCTGAGTTCTTGCTTGTGTCGTCGCTCAGTCTTCATTATTCGATCAGATTAAGGCTCGTCAGTACAATGATCTGCACTTGTTGGTTCTCAGAGAGACGGTACTACAGGGTGGTGCCAATGAGGTTACTATCAATAAGGATGGTGTTCTGCGACTCCAGGATCGTTTATGTGTTCCTAATGTTGATTAATTTAGAGAAAAGATTCTAGAGGAGGCACACAGTTCTCGATATTCTATTCATCCAGGGGCTACGAAGATGTATCGCGACCTGAGGCAGCATTATGGTGGCGGCGGGTGAAGAAGGACATGGTTGAGTATGTGGAGAAATGTCTAAATTTGCCAACAGGTTAAGTATGACCATAAGAGGCCAGGTGGCCTACTCCAGCAGATGGTTATACCTGAGTGGAAATGGGAGCGTATCACTATGGACTTCGTAGTTGGATTGCTACGGACCTTGAAGAAGTTTGATGCAGTTTAGGTCATTATCGACAAATTGACCAAGTCAGTACACTTCATTCCGGTTGTAACCACGTATTCTTCAGAGAGATTGGCCCAGATTTACATTCAAGAGATTGTTCGGTTGCATAGTATGCCTATTTCCATCATATCAGATAGAGGCCCTCAGTTTACTTCGCATTTCTGGAGGGCAGTACAGAGTGAGTTGGGGACCCGGGTAGAGCTCAGTACAGCCTTTCATCCACAGACCGACGGGCAGCCGGAACGGATGGTTCAGATCTTGGAGAATATGCTCAAAGTATGTGTGATTGACTTCGAAGGGCAGTGAGATCGATTCTTGCCTTTGGCCGAGTTTTCTTATAACAACAGTTATCAGTCCTGCATTGAGATAGCTCCATTTGAGGCTTTGTATGGTCGGCGATGTCGTTCGCCCATCGGATGGTTCGAGCGCACTAAGGCTAGGTTATATAGTACTGATTTGGTGAAGGATGCCTTGGAGAAGGTGAAGTTGATTCAGGAGTGACTTCGCACAGCATAGTCTAGACAAAAGAGTTACGCAGATCAGAGGTGCGTGACTTATCATTTATGGTGGACGAGAAGGTTCTCTTGAAAGTCTCGCCGATGAAGGGGATCATGAGGTTTGGGAAGAGGGGCAAGTTGAGCTCGAGGTTTATAGGTCCATTAAAGGTGTTAAGGCGAGTTGGGGAGGTTGCTTACGAGCTTGCTTTGCCTCCCAGTCTATCGGGAGTTCATCCGATTTTTCATATGTCTATGCTCCGGATGTATCATGCCGACAGGTCGCATGTGTTAGACTACATCACTGTTCAGCTAGATGAGAGCCTGGGTTATGAGGAGGAGCTAGTTTCCATTGTTGACAGGCAGGTTCCCCAGTTGAGGTCCAAGAATATTTCTGCGGTAAAAGTTAAGTGGAGGGGCCAACCAGTCGAGGAGGCGACTAGGGAGACCGTAGAGGACATGCGGAGCAGATACCCACACTTATTTGACACTCAAGGTATGACTCTAGACCCGTTCGAGGACGAACGTTTGTTTAAGAGGTGGAGAATGTAACGACCCGATTAGTCATTTTGCTTTCTAGCTCCTCGTTCCCCTAAATAAGACTCCCCATATATGTTTTTATTATTTTATGACTTGCGGGGATGGTTAGTTCGGGTTTGGAAGGGTTCGGGTTGAAATCGAAACACTTAGTTCCTCAATATTGGCTAAAAATGGTTAAGTTTGACTTGAGTCAGCATTTTGAGTAAACGACCTCGGAACCGGGATGTGACGGTCCCAATAGGTTGGTATGATGATTTTGGACTTAGGCGTATGTTTGGATCGGGTTTTGGATGATCCGGGAGCATTTCGACGCTTAATATTGAAAGTTGACGCATTGAAGGTTTTCAAGTTCTTTAAATTTGGTTTGAGGGAGGTTTTGGTGTTATCGAGGTCCGTTTGGTATTTCGAGCCTGGGAATAGTTTCATATGGTGATTTATGACTTGCACGCAAAATTTGGTGTCATTTCGAGTAGTCTAAGTATGATTCGGCGCGTTCGGAGTAAGCTGGAAAAACTTGAAGTTCATAAGTTGATTTGATTTGATTTGGGATGTAATCCTTAGTTTTGATGATGTTTTACGTGTTCCGAGGGTTCAAGCAAGTCCGTTTTATGATTTCAAACTTGTTGGTATATTTGGACGAGGCCTCGGATGCTATTCAGACGTTGTGCGGAACACGGTTGAGCTTGGAAGGAGGGCTGGAGCAGCAAGGGTTCTGGTGCAATCGCACTTGCGAAGAATCTACGTAGGTGCAAGCTTGCAGAAGCGAGCTATTGACCGCAGAAGTGGCCTGCGTGGACTGGCTAGTGGTCACAGAAGAGAAGCAGAAACCGCGCTTGCAAACTCATAGGTGCGAGGAAGTCAATCGGAGGTGCGACGCATTCACCGCAGAAGCGAGGCTTCGCCCGCAGATGCGAAAATGGCAGACCTGGGCATGGTCAGCACCTGCGATGATTTTGTCCACAGAAGCGGAGCCGCAGGTGCGACAGTGCGATCGCAGGTGCGAAAACCCCTGAAGGCAGTAAGGTCCATTTAATGTCGGGACTTATGCTATTTTTGTTCATTTCTTTCACTTCATGGACGATTTTAGAGCTCGTCGAAGAGGGGTTTTCACCTAGCACTTTGAGGTAAGTAATTTCTATATAATATGAGTTTAATACATGCATTTTGGGTAGATTCTTAACATATAAATTGTAGAAATTGTGGGTTTAGTTGAAAAACTTAGGTTTTGATAAAAAAATAAAATTTAACCACGAAAATGATTATGGAATTGGGTGAAAATTATATATTTGAGTTCGTGAAGTTATTGGTAACAATTATCTTTGAAAATTTTCGGAGTCTGGGCACGTGGACCTGAGGGTGAATTTTAGGAATCTTCCAATTTGGGTTGGGTAATTACTCTAATAGTTAAATTATTAACTTGTGAGTGTATATTGATTAATTTATATAATACTTGGCTAGTTTCGATTTGTTTGGCACCAAGTTGAGGATTTAGAACGGATCTGTGGACCGGAAATGAGCTTGAGAATAAGGTAAGTCTCTTGCCTAACCTTGTAAGAGGGAACTCATCCATTCAGGTGTATCTTGTTGTGTATTACTTATGTGGGAAGCAACGTAAACACTAGGTGACGAGAGTCCGTACGTAGCTATATTCCATGATATGTCCGGGTAGTCTTAGATCCACATCATGCCTTAATTGTGCCATTGTGTTTATTATTCATATTAATTGTTTTGAATAGAGCTGAGTCTATGGATTTTAAAGTTACAAATTTTAAATTAGAGTTTTTATTTCTGGGAAGAATTGAGGAATTACATAATAACTATGAGAAATTCATGGTCTCTCGCGTCGCAAGTACTTTCGCAAGCGAAGTATACTTCTCTACTCTCATGGGAGTGGGCCATTCGCCTTGGCAGTATAATAAATGCATCTATGGTTCGTGCCATTTGACCCTCGGCAGTGCATACAATATTTTAGAACGGACCGTACGACCTCGACATAAATCGTGTGTGATAATACTCGAAACCCGATTATACTTAATAGTATTTCATGGCTTGAGAGGTTATAATCTATTTAATGACCTTAATTGATTTGGAATTAGTAAGAGTTAGTTGGAGAATTTGAAATTTACTATCAGTTAAAGAATCGTTTATTCATCGCTTGTTATTGTGTTATTATTATTATTCACATATTCCATGCCTATTTAGAATTTCTGTATTTTATTTGCTGGCCCATAGTAAGTGTTGATGTCGACTCCTCGTCACTACTTCTTCGAGGTTGGACTGGATACTTACTGGGTACATGTTGTTTATGTACTCACGCTACATTTTTGCACTAATCATGCAGGATCTGAGGTAGGTACATTTGGTGTCCATTCAGGCACGCACCCCCGTTATCCGGAGGCTTAGTGGTGAGCTGTTCTCTGAGTCCGTTCTGCATCACCCGGCGTCTCTCTCTCTTTTGTATTTACTTTCTGTATATTTCGCTTTCAGACAGTAGCTTAGGTGGTTTGTATATTCTACTAGTTGCTCATAACTTGTGACACCGGGTCTTTGGAACATGCTAGTAGAAACGTTATGACTTTTGAGTATTTATTTCATCATATTTGCTCTTTTATTAGTTCATGCTTTACTTTATTAAATTTACCATTTTAATTTACTTAATAAACAAAAATCAACTAATTTGAAATTATTAAAAAGAATAAATATATGGCTAGTTCACTGTTGGCTTGCCTAGCGACGATGTTGGGCGTCATCATGGTCTATAGGAGGAATTGGATCGTGACAGTTACCGACCAACATTATTTCGATAAAATATAGTCGGTCAAAAATCGGTCGATTTTTTTAATTTTCTAACTGATTTTGATCAATATTTCTGGACGATTTTTTACAGTTTTCTAGTAGTGTAATAGATTTCAATGCTCATATAAGAAAAATATAACATAGAAAAAGTGTAAAGAGCTTCTCGACATATCTGCTTTAGTGAAAATATTTTATTGAATTCACTAGGTAAAAAATTTAAAGACAAATATAGAGTTTCCAAATAATAATAAAAAGAGAATAAAATAAAAGGTTACAAGTCTTCATGACTCATAGTGCCTACCTTGTCCTATTTAATTTTTGTGTTTCTTTATTCTTAGCATTACTTTACTTTATTATATATTAGAAGAGAAATAATTTTGACATGTGTGTTTAAAATCTTTCAATAAAGCTTGAGGATATTTAGGTCATTTCACATCAGCTTTATGCATGGCCTTTTCCTGTGCACAAATACTACGTGTAAGTTGAGGAGTACTACAGCTGTCTTCTAAAAAATATACATAGTTTTTCCTTTGTCTTTTTTAGTTTCTTCAGTTTCTACAGGTTTCTACGGTCTTTGACTCTGTTCAAACTACAGGTATGCACATATCTTCTTCTTCTTCTTTTCCTCGACTTCTTTTTGGATCAGTTTTTTTGTAGTTCTCTCCATCCTTCTCAGTTTTGCTATATTTAATGGATGTAGAAATACTGTTTCTAATATCTCTCTATCTCTCTTTTTTGCTCCTTTCCCTTAAGCTTCAGCCACATGCCAAAAAAAAAAAAAAATTCATTCTCGATTTCTCTTCTGCGAAGCCTAAATGCTTCTCGATCTCAGCTTGATAATAATATTGATCTAGGTGTTAAGCCTAATTAAGTAGAAGAACTTTTATACTTTCTGATTTTGCTAGTTTTTTTTAATACTTTCTGATTTCGCAATTTTACGGTTATTTTGCTATAAATTGGAGAGTGTTATTTGAACAAGTAACCGTAAAGAAGCATATCATGTTAGTAATTTCATTTGAATTAGGCTTCTTGCTCACGATTTGAATTCTTTTTTTAAAAAAAGAGAAGGATTTTGTCCTCAAAATGCTAAAGAAATAGAAATTAGATCTCTTCCAGCGTGGTAGCGATAACCGGGACCAAGCTAGCAGTTACTTAGTCGTTGTATGCAAGGCTGCCACAATCGCTTAAAATGATTTAATTTATTATCTTTCTCAGCCTTTTGATTGGAGTTGCCTAATACTTTGTTAATTTATTGTGTTTTATTTTTATTATTGTTACAGTTTCTGCATTTCATTGTGATAATTGTGTATCCGTGTGTTTGTGAAGCATTTCATAGTGTGGTATGTAATGCTCTTCTACTCCTTAATCTTCTTAATATTCTCTGTTGTTGATTGTTTATATATGTTGTGTTATTTATTGTTTATGTATGTTGTATTTTTACCTGGGTTCTTTAGTTTTATGATATATGTCTGCATGTTAGTGAATATAATATATGTTGATGTATGCACATTAATCAATATTAAAATATACTCAATAATGTTAAAACATGTTATTAAAATTTTACATTTGGGAATGAAAAGGTACTGCTTAAATGTCAGATAGAAATCTGAAAAATGATCAAAACTTCGAAAACGTACATTCGGACGAAAAGGCTAGGCGACACGAATTATATAGAATGATGCAAGATGATAAAGAAGAGGCTCTCTTAACACGATGCCAGTTGAGTTATGCATTTGATTTTTCGGTTCTCTTCATATTCTTTGGTGTAATTATTATATCTATGTGATTATTTTTTTAATGCCTATGTGGATAATTTTTATCCCATAGGATTGCACACTCCTACATTATGGGGATCACTGAATTATCATTTAGAACAAAGATAGTTACGCACCAGAGGAGAACTTCAACGTCGCCAAGTTGTTTGACGTATGGATGATTTTCTACAGTTAAATACATGTTTCATCTATAAACCTAAATTTCAAATCAGTGAAACATGGAGATTTTCTTTTGTTTGTAAGGTTAATATGCAGTTGCTTTATATGGAACTTCAGTTTACTTTTGCATTCTTCTCCATAACTTCATTGGCTACTTTTTCGTTTCCGTTGTACATCTCCAGTTACCTCTAACTTTCCTCAATTGAGTGATGCTGAGAATTTCGCCTCAATTTGAAATTTCTAAGGTTAAACCTAAACAATTTATTTAACTTTTGTAAGGCTAACTTCCATGTGAATGCTTTGTCCATTGATATGAGAAAAATAGCGATAATCCTTTGAATTTTTCTCTCTATCAACTGAAGACTAAGGTTCATGCCTTTTCTTTCAAATGGTAAATGTTTGAGTCTACTTGATTATTTTAAAATTTTGTAGTAGCCTTATCTATGATTTTCTTGAAAGTTCAATTGAGTCGAGAAAATAGATGACTTTTGATTATTATGGTTAGGTTTGTCTTGCATTTTCTTATTAATCACAAAATAATATTGCTCTTCGATGTATAATAAGTAGCTAGGTGACTCCCACAAAGAATTCTCAAATTACTGACTATGATTTTATCTTCCCAATTTTGTTTAATTGCCTAGCATATTAACTTGGTTTCACTATACTTTAATTACTAAGAGAGATTTAACTGAGAGAGAAATTCGAAAGTATATTTCCTCCATTATTAATTTATGTGGAACACAAAACAAGGCTCTCTAAATAATAAAGAAATTTTGTGTTCTTATAATCTGTTAATTTACGAATTTCTTTCATTATAGATGTCAGTAATATTATTTGAGCCTCAATTGAAGAGGATAAGGCCCATTCTGCTATTAGTATCTTTATTTCTCCAAAATTTATGAGATTTTTCTAATGTTAACCTTTTTAAATTAGATGCCTAGAATTTATATCTTGGCCTCAGTTGAAGAAGAAATTACTCATCATGCTAGTAAGACCTTTATTTTTTCCTAAGTTTCTAGATTATTCCAACTCTTCAGATTATGATTTGTCCTTGGTTCAAGAGGACGTTATTGGAAGAAATGCTATTTTTTAAAAAGAAATGCTACAGTCTTTTGGTCTCAAAATTTAATTCTGCACGAATACATCTTCATCTAGGTCTAATTGTGGTCATATTGGGGACTGCAGTAAGCCATCATGTTTTTGCATATATGAGAGTAGTGACGATTCACGTAAGATAGTAGCACAGCAGATAAAACTTGCTAATAGGTTCTTCCTGTTTTAAGTGAAAATATATTCTTTATCCAGTCTATTTGAAACATTGGATTTGTTGGTTAATGTAAAGGCTATGTTCTGTATTTTGTTGGTAATAAATAGTGCATGATTAACCAATCTAAATGTTATACCCAACTGCCAATAAATTGGTGAGTCTATAAGTTGTATTCATACATTTTATTCAATACTTTGGCCCTGATAGTACTTGCGAAGTTTCAATCTTACAAGTACTATTGCTGCTACTATTAGCACTACTTCAAAATTTAAGTTGAATGCAGGTACCAGAGTTGTAAATTATAATTTTCTAATTAATACGAGTAATATATACCAGTGCACAAACATGCCATTTGCATCTTTTTCATCTCAATAGAATTATGATTCTCGCTTCACCCTGATAGGCTGATAGACACAATGTTGATATGAATTTGAAACTTGTTGGTATCGGGCAGGAAGTTTTATTTTTCAAATTATTGGAGTCACTTACTGTTATTGTAGGGAATCACTTAGTTACGGTGCTGAAATTATACCTCTAGCTGAGGTAGATTGCTGTCATTGTCAAGTGATTGAAGATAACAAGGTCAGAGGTGATGAACGACCAATGGAATGGAGGAGCTTTCTGCTCACTTTGGTAGCACAACAGCGAATTCTGAAGTTAGCGGCATGCATCCAGGAAAAAGTGGTGAAGCCATGAGGGATGTTTGGACAATGACACAGGGTATCACTTAGAGGAATCACTGTCGCGCCCCGTTTTCTCGCGAAAGCGAGTTTCGACGTGACAACTCTTTTAAATGAGGTTGCTAAAAGAGAAGAATCGACACCTAACGATTTTGAGGTGCGTTAGGTACCTTTTTGCAAGTAACTCTATTTGACTAGTCCGTGCCATCAAAGATCGGGTAAGGGCTCAAATTACTTCAAAGAAAAGGTGTTAGGCACTCTTTGAGGTCCACGACGGCGAACCTTAAACTATGTGGATTATGTGATTAAACTAGGCGAGCATATAAGTAAGGAAAGATATGAAAGTTGAAAGTCCTATTATAACATAAACCAGTGTAAGGAAAAATATCATTAAACTATATGAATAATTGATGCAAGTTTTAAAGAACATAAAAACTACAACTGCGTAATGACTAAATCCTTTAGCAAACATACAAGAAAGGGGGGAGGGGGTGATCCTAACTTTTTTAGCCTAAAGGATCATCCCGTGCAACATAAATAATACTTCGCAACTTCCTTTAAGTAGGAGTTGCTCATATTATTCGGCGGTCACAGACTATCATCTCCTGCTACTCGATTATTATGTTGAAGTTGTTTACTTAAAGGCGCTCTAATTCAATTCTAAGTCGTGTCCTATGCGTGCATTACTCGTCCCATGCCTATGGTCCAGGAGGCTTTGGACCTACTATTAGGTGGTTTTAGAATCTACTTAAGATGCTCAAAAGTGATAAAACTACCGCACATTCAAAACATATAGGACTACACATAATCAACACATGAGGGCTCAAGTTTGCCTCATATAGACACAGATGCATGCAGGCAGTTATGAACTTATGATAACGACGTTCAGATTATTAGGCAGGCAACAGTATATAGGCAGGCTTGGAGTCAAGGTATATTAATTTGTTCAAGACCTATAGGCATGATTTTTATGTGATTGAACGATTCCAAAGTTGACAAGTCTTATAGGCAGTATTTCTAGGCAGATCGACTTGACAAAGCGGTTGATTTTAATATATGATTCTAAAGATCTTATAGGCATGATTTCTAGGCGAGTGACAGCACCCTATCAACATGATCTCTACACGATTTGCGTCTAGGAAGTGAGGCTATTAAAAATGCAGAATTCCTCAAATTTTGTCCCTATAGGCAGGCTTTTTAGACGAACTATGTAATAAGAAGATAACAACACCAATAGCAGTTTTAATTAATCAATTCGAGATTCTATATACATGGTATCTAGATGAGTCACGTGATTGAAAGAAGTACGCCAAAGCATGCATTTCCAGTCATTGCATTGAGTTCCTATAGGCATGATATCTAAGCGCAACAAGTCCAATTTCAGACCTTATAGGTATACCTACTGACGTTTGCAAGTTAAGGAAGTATATTAATCCTAGGTCATGCTTTCTAAGTAAATAGACAAGTTAATCGACACATTGTGCAAATATCCCAAAGGTGGGACATGGAAAGCAAATAAACAATTAGAGTCCTAGTTCATGCAAAGATAGAGCATCCCAGTCCCCTAGCTTTCACTAATCCCCAGTTGTTGTTTATTACAAATTATTACATGCCTAAGTGGAAGAAAAAATGCATAATATGACCAAATTACAAGCTGAAATAAATAACTCAGTGACACTTCTGGGTTTTCAGCGGTCCCATTCTTTGCACAAATAGCAAACTCAAATCCCAGCCTCACCCAAGGCATTAGAATGTGCCAGTTACAAGGTACAACTCCAACAACACACATAGATCAAACTAGGCTCAAATGGATGATTTACTTATCCAGTCGGATGCCAAACTTAACCATACAAGTAACAAACTACACATGGGATTAATTAAACATCCTTTTGAAGTCTACACACTGAATTCCCAAAATTGTATCTAACAGCAGTTTTCACTAAAGCATATTGACAAGTTCATAGGGCATACATAAGGCAGGTTCATGCTTGCAAAGCTAAGGTGACAGAATTGACCAACATGAGATAGCATACTACTTCAAGTAAAGTTTCAAAGCAAACATGGTCCAGGATTAGCATAAAGAACTTAGTCAAGAGATTTTAAACATGAGAGTCTAATAAAATCATGGACAGAAAGCCAACAGAATATAGTCCTCACATAAGGATGTCTAATATGAGAAATTAATAGCATAACCAAACAAGTTGGTGGACATGGTCTACGAACAAACCTTAATTTGAACATGCTAAGTACCAATCATAGTACAAAAGGCTTAAGTAACACCAGAACTTAATGGGCAAGAATAAATCAAAACTAGACTATCACATTACACATAAGAGAAAAGTTGAATTTTGTACTTTCACCTTGTAAACTACAGGTAGTACTAAACAGGATGGGATTAAGCCAGGTAGGGAACACATCTTAAAGTTCACAATTAGCAGGGGAATACGTTTGGCTAACAGCATGGCTAAGAAATAACTCTAGTATGGTATTAAGTACACATGAATAATCCAACAGGAATTAGGATGCATGAGTTGATTTTTCACAAAGATACAGTTGAAGGCAGGGATATAAACTCAGGATGAGTGGCAGGTTTAAACATTCAAACACACAAAAATGCATTAGGTTGTGCATGCTTAAGGTAGTGAGAATCATTCATGCTGAACACATACAATAGGCATACATCAGAGTCATAAGTTGGACATGTTCAGATGTTAGAAATGTTTGGAGTCATAAAATGACAGGGGTAACACAATAATATATAGATTCACAAAGTTTAAGTGACATAGATGTACAAACATGAACACAATGAGAAGGAATGAAATTGACAGAGCCAAAGACACTTACCAGTTGCGAATTAACAAATAGGTAAACAAGAAGAATAATTCCCACAATACTTCAATAGTTGACAGTAGAGAGAGCAGCAGGAACCCAAACTTAGTGTGTTAGAGTTTCTAAGGGTTTCAGATAAACCCCGGACAGTGCTCACATTGAGAAGGTCAGTTAATCAAAATCCGATGGCCTTGGCTTTCAGCCGTCCAAGAGCCAATAGTGCAGAAAGTATAGAAGAATCAGAATAGTGGTAACAGTAGTTAAGTAATGAATCGTTATTTTAAGGGGAACAGGAAATGGGTTTTATATAGTATAGAAATTTAAAAAACAAACATGAAAAATAATCAATTAAGCACAAATAAAAATAAAATATCACGTGCAAATCAAAAGCAGCAAAGGAGATGGAGAGTCTCAAACCTTAATTGGGTTCAATCAACTAAAAATCGAACCAAGATTGTAAATCGCTCTTTGTCGAGCGTATATAAATGAAATAATGCGTAAAATCAAAGATTCGAGCCATTCTAGTCTGATTTCGGAAGTGATACTTGTCAAACTTAGGCAAGTACATAAGTAACACCATAAGCAAACGACCGATAATGTGAGAAGTCTAATAAGGTAAGTAGATCATAGGTAGATTTCATCTCTAGGTCGGGATCAGAGAGGAAATAAGCAGCGGCTGCTCGGGTTTGTAGGAGAGAGGAGAGGGTTTAAAAGAGTGCACATGCGGCCAGTTTGGGGGAATGGTCTGTAGGGTTTAGTTATGGGGATATAAGGAAAAAGGTTGGTTTATTGTGGGCCGTTGATCTCTTAAGATCAATGGCTAGGATTAAAATAAGTTGGGCGATCAAGGAAATGGGTCTAGGATAGTTGGCTCCTGGTGCTGGGTTAAAGGTATTGAGCCAAGGTCTTGGGTCCGAAAATTAGCCCTATATTGGCTAATAATTAAATACACAAGAATTCTTTAAAAAATAATTTAGAAAATAATTAATAGATAATAAGACATTACTTGTGTAATAAAATAAGTGAAAATAATAACTTAACATTATAAAAATATAAAAATACTATTTTAGCATGAATAATGTAATAAATATAATTATGCATATAATATAGGCTATTATTGCAAAATTATGTAAATGATTCAAAAAATACAAATATAATTATATGAAATAAAATAAAATATTATAAAACATATATGTAGATATAAATAATGAATTTGGATTAAATCATCACAAAATAATTTAAAGGGTTTTTAATATATATTTAAGTAATTTAAACGCAAGAAAATCAATTTTAAAGCTTTAAAAATTATGAAAAATTATAGAAAATACTTGTATAACTCTTAATGATTCAAAATGCCATTTGAAAGTATATATATTTATTTGAAAAATACGAAGGCAAAATTAGATATCAACAAGCGCATGGTGATGGTAATGCTTAGGAGAGCCCTGTGGATCTTAAACTGCGTTTACAAGCTTTTTTTCCATGCAATTCAACAAAAATGACATCCTCATCATCACCATTCATGCCTTTGGAATCCAAACACGGTTGGTTCTCCCGCGCCGCGTTATATATAATCTGGAAAAGGTTTAACTTATATACATTAACAGTGCAAATAATATTTAGCAAATGCCGTAAATCGAAGGAGCATGTCTAATATTTAACTACTTTTCCATAGGCAATATCTTTTTTCCTTTATTCCTTTATTCCTTTCTTTTTATTCATCTTCCTGAAATCATTTACATGTCACGACAATGTGGCTGATGCTCTTGGTTGTGGGTGCCCTAAAAACGGTGATGTTATTTTCGTATCTATTTGCAAAAGGCTCCAAAAGAGTAAGAATTAGTTGGATAGATTTTTGATATCGTCAATATTGTTGTCTTTTGCTGCTCCTTTAAGCACAAGGTATGCTTGAAACCCTTCTGTATATTTTGTAAAAAGTTGGATTGAAAAAAGAGAGAAAAGGGAGCAATTTAATTTCTTTTTGATGATATGTTTAATCCAGAGAATTCTTTAAAAAGAAAAAGGAAGAGTTGACTTACATTGGGGCTAAGAACACCATAAATGAGACAATATTACCTGTAAAATAAAAGAAACAATAAGCAGTAAAGTTTTGTTAGTGATTAATAAGTTCAAAATCGTATTAACTTAGTTAATTAAGGTGCATTTACGTACCAAAGTTTAACCGGGAGTGAACTTTTTGATATCGGGGTCGAATTCTGATTTCGGAAGTTGGAGTAGGTCCATAATGTCAATTATGACTTGTGTGCAAAATTTGAGGTCAATCGAACTTGATTTGATATATTTCGGCGTCGGATGTAGAAGTTTGAAGTTTTAAAGTTCATTAGGCTCGAACCGATGCGCGATTCGTGTTTAGCGTTGTTGGATGTGATTTAAAGACTTGACTAAGTTCGTATGATGTTTTAGGAGGGATTGGTATATTTGGTTGAGTTCCCAGGGGCCTCGGGTGAATTACAGGTGGTTAACGGATTAAATTTGGACTTGTGAGAATGGCTGAAGTGCACCAGTTCTGGTGCAATCGCACCTGCGTGAGATTGACCGCATGTGCGAGCTCACAAATGCTAGCGGGTGATCACAGATGCAGGGGTAATGAGGATGACATGTGATCGCAGGTGCAACGTGAAGGCCGCAGAAGCAGAGTCGTTTCTGCTGAGGAATGACCGCCAGAA
Organism: Nicotiana obtusifolia; assembly: GCA_002018475.1. Classification (NCBI taxonomy): domain Eukaryota; kingdom Viridiplantae; phylum Streptophyta; class Magnoliopsida; order Solanales; family Solanaceae; genus Nicotiana; species Nicotiana obtusifolia. The sequence continues at coordinate 70,085 of MCJB01026088.1, forward strand.
GCGGAATTGGGCAGGGGGCTAGGTTTCGCAGAAACGGCTTGGAGGCTCGCAGAAGCGAGTCCGCAAGAGCGGATGAAGGGACCGCAGGAGCGATGGAAGCTGCAGAAGCGGGTATGTTGTCGCTTCTGCGATGCCGCAGCTGCGGCTAAGTTTCCGCAGAAGAGGAAGTGCTGGAAAGAACACTTAAATATTGGGGTTTTGCTTCATTTTAAACATTTTGAGCTCAGGTTTTGGTGATTCTTGAGTGGATTTTGAGGGGTTTCTTGAGGTAAGTCTCTTGTGCTCATTTTTTTTTATCAATAATCTTGTTTCTTCATTGATTTTCTTACCTAGTTTGTGTGTATTTAAGGTGGAATTTAGGAGTTTGAGGCTAGGGATTTGGAGAGTTTAATTTGGGGATTTGAGTGACGACTTGGTGTCGGGTTTTGGTAGATTTGGTATGGTTGGACTCGTGGCCGAATGGGCGTTCGCATTTTGCAACTTTTATCTGATTCCGAGACATAAGCCCGGGTCGATCTTTTGGGGTGAGTTTTCAATTCTTTGCTAAAGCCGTAGTTTTATTATTTTAATTAGTTTCTTGTAGTTGCATTTATAGTATGGAATTGCTTTTGGCTAGGTTTGAGTCATTCAGAGTCGGAAAATCGAGGGAAAGATATTCTTATTGACTGATTGAGCTTGTTTTGAGGTAAGTGACTTATCTAACCTTGTGTGGGGGAAACTCCCCTTAGGGTTTGGTACTGTTGTGGTATTTGCAATACGTGAAGGCCGTGTACGCGAGGTGACTAATGCGTACTCGGGTTAAATGTTGAAAAATTCGATTCTTGCTGAGTAGTTTTCTTTTAATTCCTTAACTGAGTTGCCTAGCATGTATAGTCATCATGTTTAGCCTAATGTCGCATGTCTACGTGTTTTACCTCTTTCTTACTTGCAATTTGTGCAACATGCTTAGTTGAGTTACCTACTTCCTTGATTGTGTATTCAGTCCTTAACTGTAAAGGGATTCTTTGTTGTAAATTCATTGTTCCACAGGTTATGAGTTGTGTATTTACTTTTGGGACTACGAGGCGGTACCTCGGTGGTCCCCTGTTGCATATTTACTTTTGGGACTACGAGGCGGTACCTCGGGAGTTCCCCTGTTGCATATTTACTTTTGGTACTATGAGGCGGTTCATCAGGAGCTCCCCTGTTGTGTATTTACGTTTGGGACTACGAGGCGGTACCTTGGGAATGCCCCTATTGTTTACTTCTATTTGCTGTGTTGTTTTCTTTATGTAATTTCTCATTATTAAATTCTCAGTCATTTAACTAAATTATTATATCTTTTGCTTTGTTTCCTTTTTATTCCAGTAGGGCCCTGTCATGACCTCGTCACTATTCTACCGAGGTTAGGCTTGGCACTTATTGGGTACCGTTGTAGTGTACTCATACTACACTTTTGCACATATTTTTTTGTGCAGATCCAGGTACTGCTTATTGTACCTGTGAGCTAGTCCATATATGGAGATTTCAAGGTACATCTGCCAACGTACGCAGACCTCAGAGTCCCCTTTTATCTTTATGATGTTGCTTTCATTATTTTCTTTAGACTCTGATGTATAGAGACACTTAGCATTTTCTCTTTAGAGCTTGTGACTTATTTCTATCGCGTTTTGAGAGTTGTAATTATTTGATTCGCAGTTTTTATTTATTCCATATGTTGAGGTTTGTTTTTATTTATTCCATATATTGAGGTTTGAGTTTCAGATTTATATTCTGTTATTCCGCAAATTTGTTATTACCTAATCTTAAAGATTAGGTGCCATTACAATATCTTACGGAGAAAAAATTGGAATCGTGATATTTATAGTGAAAAAATAACAGCACAGAAAAATCAAAGAGCAAAAAGTTGGTAAATTAACACCGCAGTAGCCATGACGAGGAAAAAAAATTCGACAAATTAATAAGTTATCGTGAATGTTTGGCAAGAATGGCGGTATCCATGTAGGTTTCTAATTGGCTTAAAAGATGTACAATGAGATGCATATGCAGAGCTGAACATCTTATACACACATCTACCTTTACACTTTTCAATGGCGGGAGGCGGGCAAGGGGCAAGGGGCAAGGGGCAAGGGAGGAAATAAATGAAAAAAAAGTATTGTGATAGTTATTGGCTAACACTCTGATCTAGCTTAATAACTGATATATTGCATTTTCATACCAGTGAATCCTATTGAGCATGAACCCTTGTAGGAGGTAAGAATGTCTTTAAAATTTAGCAGATCTCTAAGTTTCATGGATTGTAATTTGAAAGGAAAATTATTTAAATTTTTAATAATCTTTGCTAGAGTCCTCCTTGGTAGTGTAGTCTGGTGCTGACTTCTTGTGTTACGCAATTCTGGATGAGACCTGTCAAATGAAATAATAGATGCTAACTTCATCTCTGTCGTGATTGCTGAATTCACCATGTGAATACTGAATGTTTGTATTCTGGAAGTATTGCAACTCCCCTTCACAATATTTTTCTTCCAATGTGAAAAACAAAGAATACTACTAGATTTATTTTTGGCACTCTTCTAGATTTTTTTTCCTTTTAATTGATTTGTATTTACTTGCATTTTATAGGTGTCCCAAAACTTATCCTCACATTGTGATTTTTGAAGTTGGCAAAGTTAGCTATTAGACTGACGAGACGAATTCAGACATGAATTGAGACGTGGTTATGATGTATTTACAGATTTTTTTTTTTTTTTATATTTTAGGACATATGATTAAATATAGAATAATTTTATCGGACAATGTACGAATGTCCTTTTGCACATGTACGGTAGATGAGAAAGTATCATGTCCCCGTTCGATACATGTATAAAAAATTATTATGTATGTCAAAAAAATAAATTTAATTACAAAATAATCATTTCAACTCTCACGATATTTGGCCGTGCTGGTGGGGGCCGTCAATAGCTAGTTTCTATATGCTAGAAGAGCTGGTTTCGACATTACTGCTAACATGTCTTTTAGTTTTTGTTTAAGGGCATTTTGGATGTTTAACAGAATCTAATAAAACGTGTCCTTTAAATCCAAAACTGAACGTTCTTGCACCCAATTCACCTTATAACTAAACACGTGTTTGTAAGATATCACTACTAGAAATCAGGCATTTAGAGACCAAACAGTAGCGATCAAAGTTGGTCTGTCAAAAAAAGCGACCAACTTTGGTCGCTAACATAGACGAAAAAAATGAAAAAAAAACTTAAATAAAATAGCGACCAAAATAGGTCGCCAGTTGGTCGCATAAGTGTTCAACATTTTGACCGGACTGGTCAAACAAATCCGGTCAAAGAAAATTCAAAAATGACGACCAACTTTGGTCGCTAAACTGGACCCACGTTCAATATTTGCGACCAAAGTTGATCGCCTAGGGAAGGGAAATTTTCTGGGGACATAAGCGACCAAAGTTGGTCGCCTTTCTTGAATATTAAATTAAATCAGAAATTAAATTGGCGACCAATTTTGGTCGCTTACTGGAAGGAATTTTATGGTGACATGAGCGACCAAGTTGGTCGCTTCCATGAATATTAAATTAAATCAGAATTTAATTTAGCAACCAACTTTGGTCGCCAGCAGAAAGGTATATATATTGGCGACCAAAGTTGGTCGCTTTCTTGTTAATATTTTACCAAAGTGTATAAATATATTACTAATA
>MCJB01026099.1:11133-24180 GCA_002018475.1 Nicotiana obtusifolia
GGGGGGAGGGGGGAAGGGGGGAAGGGATAGATTATACAATTATTTGTGCCTTATATGATTATGCGACCTTCTTATTTCGTGTTTTACTTGACTTCTAGATTAATATGAATATGAAGTTAAATGCTAGAAATCATTATTTAGCTTATTATAACTTGATTAAAATTTGACGGTCTTTTGTGAAATTATTGATGTGCTAAATTTGATCGACACTATACTTAATCATAAATACATCGTTACGACTGTTATTCTTGAGATATTGAATTTTATACTTGAGTAGAAGATCATTTTTGAGATTTGTTGATATACTTGCACAATAAGCTTCTTGAGGTTTATTGAATTGTTATTGGCTTGAAAGCCATGATTTATGTTCATTTGGAATATTCGCTTAAACACTCGCCTTAATGTTATTCATGCTTCCTACCTTGCTTGTTATGGATATACATGTGCTTGGTGAGGAAGAGCATAAAGCATGAAAGGTGATGCCATGTCATTTCATATACATTACCATGAGAGAAGAGTATAAAAGCATGAAGGGTAATGTTGTGTCATGTGAATTAAGCACGAAGGACGATACCGTGCCATTTCATTTACATTATCATGTAAGGACTAGTAAAAGTACGAACGGTGATGCCGTTCCATTGTTTTTATATTAACATGTGTTCATGGTACGAAGGATGTTTTCGTGCAGGCGAGGACGAGAGACATGCATTATATTGTGATGACTTTTTCTTGTGTATACATTTATGCCTTTATCTTGAGTTGTTACTGTTGCACCTATGTTTTCTATGTGACTTGTCGTTGTTGTTATTGTCCTCTACCTAAATTGTTGTCGTATTATCAATGCCTTCTATCTGTTTAGCTTATAAAGATCATGTTTTTCTTCTTGTTTGTCATATCTACACCTACGTCATTTCTCATTCGTATAAGCATTCTACATATTAGTTATCCATGTCTTCTATTTTGTTTAGCTTATAAATATCATGCTTTTCTTCTTGTTTGTTATAACTACATCTATGCCATTTCTCATTTGTTGCACTTTTGTATAAGCTTTCTACATGTTAGTTGTCCATGCCTTCTATTGTGTTTAGCGTATAAAGATCATGCTCTTCTTTTTGTTTGTTATAACATCTATGCCATTTCTCATTTGTTGCACTTTCGTATAAGCCTTCTACCCTGTTAGTTATCCATGCCTTCTATATTTTTTGTTTATAAAGATCATGCTTTTCACCTTGTTTATTATAACTACATCTATGCCATTTCTTATTTGTTGCACTTCTAATAAGCTTTCTACCATGTTAGTTAGTGAAATTAATTTATGTCTGTTGGAAAACGCATTCACGAAATCAAAGCACTAGTGACTTTGCATTTTGTTGTAGGTTTTGATAATCAAACAAACCATCATCGACAAATTGCCGAGATTGCTATGGACTTCATTGGGACTATGAGTCAAGCTTTCAAGACATTGAATACAAGTTGATGAATGAAACAAGTTGTTGGTGCAAAAGGATTGAAGTGGGAAGATCAAAAGATAGAAGACCAAAGACGTTGTCTTAGGTCTTGATTGTTGTCTTGAGTCTTAATATGATCTCGAATCAACTCTCGTTTTTAAGAACTTGGCTTAAAGTCTAAAAATGATTTCAAAATATTAAAATAAACATTGAAACATTTTCAAAGCAATTGATTTTTCAAAATAGACCAATACTTGTTCAAATCGATGTTGGATCCAGACCAACAATCGATTGTCTAGCCTAGACAATCGATTGTGGGAATTGTCTGGGCAATAATCGATTGTCAGGATGTGACAATCGATTGCTGAACTCCAGCGGACTCCAACAATCGATTGTCAGGCTGTGACAATCGATTGTTGAGTTCCAGTAACTTTAACAATCAATTGTCAAGCTGAAACAATCGATTGTCAATGTTACCGTTGGAATCCAACGGCTAGTTTTTGCTAACAATCGATTATATGAAGTTAACAATCGATTGTTGGCAACGGACATAACATTTTTTGTCCCCTAGCTCTTGTTTATTGAAATGGAAGCCTTGCCATTATTTCCAATGGTAACCTGAGGTTTTTGGGTTATAAATAACCCCTTCAAGCCTCATTTGAGACACAACACTTCTTCATAATCATAAGATTTAATTGCTTCAAGTTTTACAATCATCAAAGCTATTTTTGAGCCATTTTTTGAAGAAAAGAGTTGTGTTCTTGTGCTTAAATCATTTCACTCTATCTACTCTTTCGAGATAATGCTTTTTGAGTGTTTTGTGTGTTGTCCTAAACCTTTGGGAGGTTGTCCCTTGTTGTAGTAAGGAAGAGATTATTCTTTGTTTATTGACGAAGCTTGTGTAACTCAAGTCTTCGTGTTGTAAACGGTTTGTTAGGCACCCGAAAGCTTAACGAAGGTAGGGGAATACTCAAGAAAGTCTCTTGAGGAGTGGACTAGCTACAAGTTGTAGTGAACCACTATACATCGGTGTGTATGTCTTGTTTTAATTCCGCACTTTATCCTTTGCTCTTTTATTTTCGCACTAACGCTTTTAATTCTTCATTTATCTTGCCAAAATTATTAAACATTTCTTATAACGCTATTCACCCCCCCTCCTCTAGCGTTGGGCATATATTCTAACAATTGGTATCAGAGCCTAATTCGCTTCAAGCCTTAACCGGTTGAGAAAACGATCAAATGGCTTCTTCTAGAAATTTATATGCAGGGATAGGTGAAGGGCAATCCACGTCGAGATCACCTCTCTTCGATGGGACAAACTACACCTATTGGAAGGAATATATAAGGATATATGTACGAGCCACTGACTTTAAATTATGGCTAATCATCAAAAATGGTGAAGAACCAATCACCAAAAAGGTTGGCAAGGAGATGATTCCTAAATCGGAAAATGAATACTCCGACGAAGATATAAGAAATGTTGAAGCTTATGCACGGGCTATCAACATGCTTTATTGTGCCGTGAATCCGGATGACTACCAAAAAATCTCAAGGTGCAAGACCGCCAAGGAGATGTGGGACATACTTGAAACCACCTTCGAAGGTACGTCCCAAGTCCAAAAAGCCAAGATGAAAAAGCCCAACAAGAAGCAGCGATGGAGAGGAAGTCGCAAATCTTTGTCTCACGGCCATTGAGGATACCCTTCAAGAAGATGAAAAGGTTAGTATCAAACTTCCTAATGACTCTTATACTTTAGAAGAATTACAAAAAGTACTTGAAGAACTCTATGAGGAATTTGTTGGCGTTAAAAACAATAATAAATCTTTGAAGAAAGAACTCTTGGTCTCTGGATAAGAGTTAGAAAAATTGATAAAAGATAATGAGAAACTCAAAGAAGAAAATAAATTTTTTGGAAAAAGAAGTGCCGACAAACCCGAGAGTTCAAGTGGTTCTTGTAATTCTTGTAAATCCCTTAGGGCTCAACCAAATTCAACAAGCCTCAAAAGGATTTAAACCTTATTTTAGATCAAGTCCATGTTGCTAAAGAAGGACTAGGCTATAAGGAAAATAAGGGCAAAAACAAAGTCGGGAAACAACCTAGTAAGAATGAAACTAGTTTCACTAAGACTAGACCACATAGAAAGAAAAATACTAGGCTAAATAACCAGATCAATAGAAAGCCTAGAAACAACTACCATAGGAAAAATGAGGTAGCTCAAGCTAGGAAAAATTCTTATAAACCTAGTGCATACTACTGTCCTAGGTACATGTGGAACCCAAACGTAGTTTGCCATTATTGTGATAAGGTAGGCCACATAGCACCGGTATGCTACTCGAGACATAGGCACTTCACTCATAGTGACACACACTATTTTGCCACTAACCATCAAGGACCCAAAAACATTTGGGTACTAAAACCCCATCATTAAATTGATTGCAGGTGTGCTTGAAGGCATCAAGTGTACTTTGGTACCTTGATAGCGGATGCTTCAAGCACATGACCGGTGATGCATCCAAGTTTTTTATAGTATCAAACCAACAAAGGGAGGACATGTCATCTTTGGTGACAACAACAAAGGAAAAATTATCGGCATTGGTTCGGTCGGTAAAAATCCTTCCTCTTCTATTGATGATGTTTTGTTAAAGGTCCTAAACATAACCTCTTGAGCATAAGTCAATTGTGTGACAAGGAGAATCGTGTTACCTTCAGTTCTAAGACTTGCACCGTAGAACGCCTTAGTGACAATAAGGTAATTCTACGAGGCGATAGAATTGATAACATTTATATGATTAACTTAGAAGGTACTTCATCTTTCTTGGTTATTTATTGTGTAGTAAAGCCTATAGAGTCTTTAACAAACGCACTTTAACTATTGAGGAGTTACCACACGTGGTCTTTGCTGAAAGTAACCCTCGCTTGCCGAGAAAGGATATTTGTGATGATCTTGCAGATTCGTTGGAAAGAACCCATCTTGGTGATGATGAAGGTCCAAGCCATACCAAGAAGGATGATGGTGAGAGGCCTCAAGAGGAGCAAAACGAAGAGCAAGAGGATCTTCCTAATGAGTGGAGAACGTCTAGAAATCATCCACTAGACAAGGTAATCGGTGACATCAACCGAGGGGTAAGTACTCGAAACACTATTAGGAACACAATCACGCACATGGCCTTTGTTTCTCAAATTAAACCAAAAACCATTTCCGAAGCAATTAACGATGACCATTGGACCTTGGCAATGCAAGAGGAGCTTAACAAATTCAAACGAAATGATGTTTGGGAATTGGTGCCAAGACCCGATAATCACACGATAATTGGTACGAAATGGGTTTTTCGAAATAAGTTAGATGAAAATGGAGTAATCACTAGAAATAAAGCTAGGCTTGTAGCTAAAGGCTACAATCAAGAAGAAGGCATTGATTTTAAAGAAACATATGCACCGGTAGCACGTTTAGAAGCTATTCGTTTACTTCTTGCTTTTGCCTCATCTATGAATTCTAAACTTTTCCAAAAGGATGTTAAGAGTGCCTTCCTAAATGGTTTTATTCAAGAGGAAGTGTATGTTGACTAACCCCCGGGTTTTGAAAACTATGAGTTTTCCGATCACGTTTTCAAATTCAAGAAAGCACTCTACGGTCTTAAACAAGCTCCCCGAGCTTGGTATGAGCGCTTAAGTAAGTTTCTTTTGGACAATGGGTTCAAAAGGGGAAAGGTTGACACCACACTTTTTATTAATAATTAAAAACAATAACATTATTTTGGTTCAAGTTTACGTAGATGATATTATTTTTGGTGCTACTTATGAGTCTTTGTGCAAGGAGTTTTCCAAGCTCATGAAAAAGGAGTTTGAGATGTCTTTGATGGGTGAGCTTAAATTCTTCTTGGGCTTACAAGTGATGCAAATGAAAGAGGGCACATTCATTTGCCTATCCAAGTATTGCAAGGAGTTGCTCAAGCGCTTTGAAATGATTGATTCCAAAGCAATGCCAACTCCTATGGGCACTTCGGGAACACTTGACAAAGACGAGAAAGGTAAAGAAGTAGAAGTCAAGAAATATAGAGGTATGATCGGATCTCTTCTTTATCTTACTGCAAGTCGTCCAGACATTATGTTTAGTGTCTGTCTTTGTGCTTGGTATCAATCTTGTCCGAAGGAATTGCACTTAATGGTAAAACGGATAATGAAATACCTTGTTGGTACAATGAACGTGGGACTTTGGTATCCCAAAGGTTCATCTTGTCACCTAGTTGGCTATTCCGATTCCGACTTTGCGGGATGCAAATTGGATAGGAAAAGCACTAGCGGGACTTGTCACTTACTTGGTAGCTCATTAGTATCATGGTTAGTAAGAAACAAGTTAGTGTTGCTTTATCCACCACCGAAGCGGAATATGTAGCCGCCGGAAGTTGTTGTGCTCAAGTCCTTTGGATGAAACAATAACTCGTGGATTATGGACTACGTCTTGATCACATCTCGATTAGGTGTGATAATACTAGTGCCATTAGTCTCACGAAGAACCCCATTCTTCATTCGAGAACAAAGCACATTGAAATTAGGCATCATTTCATTAGAGATCATGTTCTCAAAGGTGATGTCGAGATTGAGTTTGTGGAAACGCAAAATCAATTAGCAGACATTTTTACGAAACCTTTAGAGAAAGAGTCATTCTTTCGCTTTCGAAGCGAACTCGGAATTCTTGACTCCACAATGATCTAAATGTGTGCATTTTTTTGTGTTATTTGAACATTACTAACTTGAGCGTCGGAGACATGTATTTTTTTTTGCAGGTTTCCCCATTATTTTGATGAGTCCTTAAGCAAGGGGGAACAAAATCAAGAAAGTTTTAGACTTCAACAATCAATTTTTCGCGTTAGAAAGATCAACAATCGATTGTCACAATTACACAAATCGATTATCAAGGATACTGGCAGTCAACAATCGATTATTAGCTCACCAAAATCGATTGTTAGCTTACACAATCGATTTTCAACATCACACAATCGATTGTCTAACTTCATTGGAATATTGGAAATTCCAGACGCCATAGACAATCGATTGTCAACAATCGATTGTCCAAGCAAACAATCAATTGTAACATTCAACAATCGATTGTCAAGCAATCTGTTATTCAACAATCGATTGTTAACATTCAACAATCGATTGTCAGGCAATGCGTTATTCAACAATCGATTGTTAACATTCAACAATGTTGTCAGACAATCTATTTTTCAACAATCGATTGTCACATGTCAACAATCGATTGTTGGCCAGGCTATTTTGAAAATATAGCCGTTTTCAATCCGTTGGGAGTATATAAAATGTCCAAACTACCCCCCAACGGCTCTTTTACACTCATTCTCTATAAATAGGGGTTCCTAACTCATTTTTCTTCACTTCTTACACTCCTAAACATCAAGACTTACATACTTGAGTTCAATTTCAATTCCTCTCTTCTCATATTTCTCAAATGGCATCCTCAAGCAATGAACCACCAAAGAATGCCGTCAAACACAAAGACGGATCATACTTATGGTTCTTATCTCGAATCGAGTTGCAAAAATTCCGAGATAACTTCGAGAGACGGGAAATCCTCCCTCCTCGATACGTGAGGACAACATATTCTGAATCAAAAGGATTCCTACGATTGCTTCACGCTTTAAACACGCGTGACCTTTTAGGAGTTGTCTACAATCGCCAAGAATTCATCCAAGAAGATCTTATTCGAGCCTTCTACTCGAATCTTCGAAGGATAGACGGGGATCTCATCTCCTCCGTCAATGGAACTGAAATTTTTCTCTCCGAGGAAATCTTCTCGAAAATTATGGGGCTCCCAACTGATGGTGCTGACATTTACACTTATGCCGGAAGCGAAGGCGCGGCCTTCAATGAGGTCGGGTTTTTGGAGGAAATTGGACTTGGTGCACAAGTCATCCGACCAAACAATCGCCGTCCAACCATCACAAACATGGATGAGGAGTTTCGGCTACTTTTTTATATCATCACAAGAATTCTTAAGCCGAGAAAATTCTCCCACACTACTCTCTCGGCTGAAGCTGTGAAGATTATGCATGCTATAATCAATAAGGCGAGAATCAATTGGACAAAATTCATAATGATCCATATGTTTGATTCCATTCGTGAGGGGGAACCACTTCCCTATGCTTTAATTGTCATGGATATTCTCACATTCCATGAGGTCACGGTTAATGTTGGCCCCTTGACCAAGGCCACAAAGCATTGGTCGGTGACGGACTCTTCTTTCAAAAAGGGTACGGAACGTCGACCACGTCGAATTCAAGCTCCGTCTCAAGAGCCTCCTTAGTATCCCTCTCAAACTACTACTTCTTTCGTGACTCTTGAGTCACTCTCCACGCAAATAGCGGGATTTAGCTCTCAACTCAACCGGATTGAACGGAAAGTCGATAATTTTGACGCCGATCTTCGAGCATTCCTTAGGCATGCCACTGTTAGCATCAAACCAACAAACTATAATCCTGTTGTTGGTCAAACTAGTAGAACGTAGCAAGCCCAGGAAAGCTCAAGCGAAGAAGAAAGTGAGAGCGAAGAGGAAGAAGAAGATGAAACCGGGGACAACACCCCTTAAGCTTTCTTTTGCTTTATTGTATTTTAATTATGCTTCTTTATTATGTCCTTTTAATTTTCTTTTAATGCATTGTATTTCCATTTCTTCCATCAAATATAATTCTCTCTTAAATGATGATTCTTTTTGCTAATGCCAAAAGGGGGAAGATTTTAGTGATATGCACAAATTATGATATGGGAAGATATTATTAAGGGAAAGATTATGGTGATTAATGGTGATATGTTCAAATGTTCAAACTAAGGGGGAAGCATTAATTAAGGGGGAATAATTTTTAACAATTGGTATCGAAAATTATTTGAAAACTCTTTGAAAATATTTTTTTGAAATATAATATCTTTTTGCTAAGTGAATGCATATCCCGTCTTGGTTTGTCATTATCAAAAAGGGGGAAATTCTTGGAAAATGCATTCACGAAATCAAAGCACTAATGACTTTGCGTTTTGTTGTAGGTATTGATAATCAACAAACCATCATCGACAAATTGCCGAGATTGCTATGGATTTCGTTGGGACTACGAGTCAAGCTTTCAAGACATTGAATACAAGTTGATGAATGAAACAAGTTGTTGGTGCAAAAAGATTAAAGTGGGAAGATCAAAAGATAGAAGACCGAAGACGTTGTCTTAAGTCTTGATTGTTGTCTTGAGTCTTAATATGATCTCGAATCAACTCTCGTTTTTAAGAACTTGGCTTAAAGTCTAAAAATGATTTCAAAATATTAAAATAAACATTGAAACATTTTCAAAGCAATTGATTTTTCAAAATAGACCAATACTTGTTCAAATCGATGTTGGATCCAGACCAACAATCGATTGTCTAGCCTAGACAATCGATTGTGGGAATTGTCTGGGCAATAATCGATTGTCAGGATGTGACAATCGATTGCTGAACTCCAGCGGACTCCAACAATCGATTGTCAGGCTGTGACAATCGATTGTTGAGTTCCAGTAACTTTAACAATCAATTGTCAAGCTGAAACAATCGATTGTCAATGTTACCGTTGGAATCCAACGGCTAGTTTTTGCTAACAATCGATTATATGAAGTTAACAATCGATTGTTGGCAACGGACAGAACATTTTTTGTCCCCTAGCTCTTGTTTATTGAAATGGGAGCCTTGCCATTATTTCCAACGGTAACCTGAGGTTTTTGGGTTATAAACAACCCCTTCAAGCCTCATTTGAGACACAACACTTCTTCATAATCATAAGATTTAATTGCCTCAAGTTTTACAATCATCAAAGCTATTTTTGAGCCATTTCTTGAAGAAAAGAGTTGTGTTCTTGTGCTTAAATCATTTCACTCTATCTACTCTTTTGAGAGAATACCTTTTGAGTGTTTTGTTTGTTGTCCTACAACTTTGGGAGGTTGTCCCTTGTTGTAGTAAGGAAGAGATTATTCCTTGTTTGTTGACGAAGCTTGTGTAACTCAAGCGTTCGTGTTGTAAATGGTTTGTTAGACTCCCGAAAACTTAACGAAGGTAGTGGAATACTCAAGAAAGTCTCTTGAGGAGTGGACTAGCTACAAGTTGTAGTGAACCACTATACATCGGTGTGTACGTTCTTGTTTTAATTCCGCACTTTATCCTTTGCTCTTTTATTTTCGCACTAACGCTTTTAATTCTTCATTTATCTTGCGAAAATTATTAAACGTTCCTTATAACGCTATTCACCCCCCTCCCCCCCTCTAGCGTTAGGCATATATTCTAACAATGTCCTTCTATCTTAATTGCTATCATTACTTTTATGCCTCTCACCTAGTCTGTTACTGTTGTCTATATGCACTGCCTTATTCGTTATTGCTACCTGTGTACTCCCCATTTTGTCGTTACAGTTGTTGGCATTTCCTTCACCTGGTTGGTGCTTTTACACATATGCTTGGTGAGGAAGAGATAAATACACGAAGGGTATTGCCATGCCATTTGATTTGAAATCCATCAATATATTTGGTGAGGATGAGATAAATACATGAAGGGTGTTGTCGTGTCATTTGAATTGATATCTTGAGTATATTTCTCACACTATGAAAGTTCTGGATCTACTATCATAGTTTGATGGTCATCGCTCTAAGAAATAGATTAGTTGTGATATTGAGAATTATTGACCGTAATTTCTTCTAGTAATCATTATTGCTTGCATATTTGTTCTTGTATTCTTCTCTGTTATGTTCTAGTATTGTTTCTATTGCAAATTCTACGGCACAGGTTATATTAGTGAGCATCTTTTAACAAAAAAGACTCATCACGACTTCACCGAGGTTAGTCAAGATACTTACTGGGTACATGAGGTCGGTTGTACTCATACTACACTTCTGCACCTTGTGTGTAGATCTTGGAGCTGAGATGCGGTGGATGACGATAGCTGACACTAAAGATGTACCTACCTTCTAGATTTAGCTACCACTTGTCCCTGGGGTAGTTTTAGAGTTGAATTCTGATTATGTACATTTCAAACAGAAGTTGTATTTATTTCATATAAGATTTTGCAAAAATCCAGTCTTAGTAGCTCATGACTTGTACTACCAGTTCTTGAGATATTGTATGGAGTCCATATATATCATTTGTTGATCACTTTTATTTTATTAGAATTGTGTTAAATGTTAATTGGATGATCTAGCGGGTTTGGTTAGATGCCATCACGACTAGTGAATTTTGGGTCGTGACATGTTGCTAATCACGCTTAAAAATATGAAAGGAGATTTTTGCATGTAATTCTTGGAGAGAAAGAACCTTATTTATTTGGGTTTTCAATTTTTATATGTGCTTGGCTAGTTTTGATAAGTCTATGATTAATGGCTAGAGGTTCGGAAGTTGGGATCTATTTGGGACATTTCTGCAAGATTCCCTAACATAAATTATTAACTTATTAGGTCCAGGCCCGGACCCGAGCTTAGCACGGGTAATTTTCATCTAGTATATACATATTTCACACTTAGATTTGTTAATCACTAAAATGTATAACTCTTCAAGAGCTTCCAAATTCAAGAAAAGAATTTAGAAGAGCTAGTATTTGGTTTCGATTAAGGGGTAGGCAGAAATGTGTACTCTCTTGATATTTTGGAGGAAATTAAATTAGTTTTAGTTCAAAGGAACATAAATGGAGTCGGTTCCAAAAGCCTTTTTCTTTTTGTGAAATATAACCATACCAACAAAATAACAATTCAATACACCTAAAGAGCACTCGTAGTCTTGATCCCCTTCCAAAAACCATTTTTAATAAGGCTATTGATTTTAATATTTTGCTCGTGTTTATTTAAGGTGCTTTTATACAATGTCATTGGGTAGGGTGAATCATGTTACCAACATATATTGTATTTTATTAGGGAATGGTAAACAGTGTTTTACAAATTTAAATATAAAAATTAGTATATCATATGGTTACCTGCCACGTTTATCAACGTGGAAAAAGCATATTGTTTTTTGGATGGTTGCTTATTCTTTCTCAATATTTCTTTCTTCTTTGGAATAAGATATTCAGCAAACAGTGATACCTAAATTCACAATAAAAATTAAAAACTTTAGCCTTCGTACTCTAAATTTTGCTACATAAAATGAAGTGGAGGGAGTAGTAAAATATTGTTATAACTTAAAATATTCCCTTTGCAAACACCTAATGTTACAGTATCTTGCGGATCTTCTATGAGTTACATTCTTTGTTTTATTGCACGATAAATTAATTTCTCGCTTATGTATTCTCTCCCGCGTGCATAATACAAAGGAATTTTCCTCTTTTGGATGGCTAATCATTATTCTATCTCATATACATTTCTTTTCGCTTTTTGGAATTAATAAGAAATTCTGCAATGAGTGCTATCAACTTGTTTTCTTCTTCTTTTAACTCTATCAACACTACCTAATATTGAGAAATTTGCACCAGATGACAACATACAATAGGAATTGATAAATTTTTAGTCTTAGATCATATTTGGCAAAGGCAGCTCAAAAATATTGGTATTATATAGCCAAATTCAAAAAAATCTACTTCCCTATTTATTCTGTCTTTGTAACCCTTCTTTACCTTTGTTTGTGGTCTTCTTATCCCTTTCTCCTCACAATTCTATCATAAAATTGTTGAAAACTTCCACTTGATAGCCTTCATTGCCTCCCATATTCACCTATCTCATATTCACCTATCTATTCTGTCTCTCTTTACTCTTATCGTTCTTGTTCAGGCAAGACTCGATATAAGAGAGAATCCGTCAAGAAATAAAAAGTCAAGATCAAAAACAGATGAATTCATCCTCCATGTGAAATATTTTTGTTTCTAATTGTTAGGCTACGATCCTTCGGAGTCATTATAAAATATTCTGTCATAATGATAACTCGAAAATTATAGAGAAAATTAGTTGAGACTATTCCAAATCATGAACTTATTATTTCAAGTCAAATGATTATTTTTATGTTCTTCAAGGCCAAGTTTGGACTGGATTTATATGTTTCTGCCAAGGGAAGGAAGACAAGGGCGCTATATCACTATATATCTTAGTGTGAGTGGGCTGCTACTTTTTTAAGACCATATAGGAGGAAAAATTGGTATACAAAGAAGGAAAATAAATTTAAGATATATATATTTGTGTATATCTACAAGAAATTATGTGTAATACAATAAGATATACAAAGAAGAAAAATAATTTTTTAATCTACTTTTGATATACAAAGAATAAAAATAAAATTTAGATTTATAGTTTGATATACACAAAGAAGGAAAATAAAGTTGTGATATACATTTTGGTATACACATTATTTTTGATGTATTATACATGGTGAAATACAACATAATAATTCTTTTTGTGTTATACATATAGATATATTCAAAGAAAGAAAATAAAATTTTAATATATATTATGATATACACAAAGAAGGAAAATAAAGTTTTGATATACATATTATTGTTGTGATATATATATATATATATATATATATTTATTGGTTATTTGGTGCCAATATCTATAACTAGGGCTTTTTTCTGCCAATTATATGGGTAGATTGTCATTGTGTCA
>MCJB01026099.1:24242-61095 GCA_002018475.1 Nicotiana obtusifolia
CCCCCAAACCCCAGTATTAGCATAAACTAATTTCATAATTTAGGGTGGCAAAACTAACCTAAATCTATCCAACCTGCCCAAGTTTTAGTGGGTTTGAGCTAGAACAATTTTGAAAATAGGATGTTTTGGGCTAACCAATATAGTTAACTCATAAAATCATCAGTCCAAATGGACCCATGATGATGCCCAACATTGACCCATGGAAATACTCAATCTTAGAGTTCTATCTTGATATGAAAATATTTTCTAATTTTTCCAAGTTTGGTTGGTTTAAATATTTGAAAAATATTTTCTTTATGAATTTAGTTTTCTCCAACTGGAGGAAAATATTATTTCGAAAATATTTTTCCTATCAACAAAAGGGAAAATATTTTCCAAAACTCTTTTCAACCTTCAAAAACTAACTGTTCTTGACAAAAATAATTATGAAACATGAAAAAAATTTGAAAATAAAGAAGAAACATTATCACAACAGAAAAATAACAAATAAAATTTATATCAATAAAATAAATGACGGGTACTGAGCTATTTTTAGGTATCACAATAAAATAAAAGAAAGTACTCATTATATTGAAATGAAAGAAAATACTTTTTCTACGATATGAAAAGAAAATATTCTTTTTGATGAAATAAAAGAAATTACTTGCTCTACAAAAAGAAAAGAAAGTACTCATTTGTGAAAAAAAAGGTATTTTTTTCTGCATCATGTTTCTACAACATGAAAAAAAAGTACTCATTTTGGAAAAAAAATACTTTTTCTATCTCATGACGAGAAAGTATTTATTTCATTGAAATAAAAGAAAATACTATATGGGGTAAAATTAATAAACGACAGGTAGATGCTCGACGAATTGACACGTGGAAGTAAAGACAAATAAGATATGAGTCAGCATATAGCTGGCACCGGTTACGAACATGTGACCGTTGCTGAGTACGTTCTGAAGACATTGAAGCCGAGGACGAAGATTTGAAGAGAAGATATCGGTGGAGAAACATAGCATTCAATGAGCAGTCATTACAAAGAATCTTTGCACTAATACCTAGCCGTTATTCAGTCATCAAGAAGGATTTTACTCATAGTTAAAAAGAGCTTGATTTAGGGATCTTGTCTCCCTGAATTGAGCTATAAATAGGAGAATTCATATTCATGGTGGGACACGAAATATTCTGTATGCAAAAAAGGTAAAACTAGCTCTTATTCTATAAAAACAATATTCCTTTCCTTGCTCTTGATATTGGTCTTGCTATTGCTTTCGGAGAAGTTCAACCCATAGTCAAGCTTGTATTTTCTTCAAGTTATTATCATTTTATTTCTATTCTTAGATATTTCATATTCTTAGATCAAATTAATTCACGTGTCTATAATCCACGTTGCAAATTCAACTGTACTATTTTACGGGTGTTTGGCGCCCATCGTGGAGCATGGAAAATTGTGTTATTACTTTGATCCATTCTTTTGTTACTAACACATTTTGAAGTTTTTTCTTTAGTAAAAGAAAAATCAGATTTGGCAGCTAACGATGTAAACACCTCTTTAAATGTTGGAACAAACAACAAGCGTGAGGAGATGTTCCAACGTGATGATTCAACCAGCGAAACTCGCAGTGGAGGAGATGAGACAGCTCTAGTTCATGAAGAACAAAATCCTCTACATATGAGAATTCCAAATCCTAATGATATGGACAATGAACATGTTGTTAAAATGGTACGTTTTGAGAGAGAAACAAAGGGAAATTATGAATCATCTCTCAAGAAAAGATCGGGTAGTGACGGAGTTGATGTAGGCATATTAGGCTGCTTCTAGTAATTTCAATGGAGGAGTTTGAGTTCCTCCTAGCATGCCTGCAAATCAAACAGTGCAAAAAACCGGTAACGTACCTTCAAGGGAGAAATTCAGTTTTAATGAAAATGAAGCAGGTGGTGCAGGTAGTGGATCCGGGATTGACAACAATGCTAATGATCCTTTCAAAATCGAGCTAATGAGATTCATGAGAGATATGAATGAATGAATGGATCAAAACGCTAAAAAGTTCCATGCTCGGATGGATCAAATTCTGGGAGCACCACTGGTGTTGAAGGGACCAGATTCAAAGAAGTATACACTGTTGTCGTTCAACCAAGTGCGGCTCCGAAATTGATTTCGAGAAGGTTCAAAATGCTCGATATTCCGAAGTATGATGGGACTTCGGATCCACAAGAGCATATTACAACTTACACTACGGCTGTAAAGGGAAATGACTTGGCCCCGCACGAGATTAAATCTATCTTATTGAAGAAATTTGGCGAACCCCTAACGAAGGGTGATTTAACATGATATTCTCTTTTATCTGAGCATTCGATTGACTCTTTTGAAATGCCTATCGATTCTTTCATTAAAGCTTATGTTAGAGCACAGAAAGTACAAGTTAGGAAAGCAGACATATCCATAATCACTCAAGGAGAGTCTGAACAGTTGCGAGAGTATGTAATCTGGTTTCAAAAGGAGAGGATGATGTTGTCGGTAGTACCGGATGAGTGGGAAACTGAAGGGTTCAACAAAGTCTCAATCCATTGAGCTCTAATGCCTCCAGGAAATTGAATGATAACCTACTGGAATTTCAGAAAATCCCATGGGCAGATGTCCACAATCGATGAATCAAAAATCAGAATTGCAGATGATCAACTAAACTCTTCGGTGTCATCCAAGGGTCGCAATAACGATCGAAATTAGGAAAAGTTTAAAACTGATTTCAATGCAGATTGGAGGCCTTCCAAGAGTCATTTTCAACCTTTTGAAAGAGTTGATAGGCGTGGAAATAAAGAATTTCAGTCATCGGACATGTTTGTTTCTGATAGAAGGGCGGATCGTGATCGGAGTAGTAGAGCTTTACAGGAGAAAGAACCATCAGGGTCTCGGGATTCAACATACCCCCGGTTATCCAGTTACAACTTCAATATCAGCTTGGTAGAACTGGTTTTGACTATGAGAAATATTAAGGAGGCACGATTTTCGAAATCAATTCGATAGGATCCTAGTCAAAGGGATCTTAATCTATGGTGTGAATTCCATGAAATGAATAGCCACAGGACTGGGGACTGTCGTCACCTTCATGAAGAGGTTGCAGCAGTATTGAAGAATGGTCACCTTAGAGAATTTCTAAGTGATCGGGCCAAAAACGATTATGGGAGGAATCCAGATGCTATAGAACCAGTCAAACCGGCTGTAGGGTCACCTCGCCTAACGTTAAACATGATCTTTGGTGGTGTTGAAATAAATGGAGTGACATTTCAGCAGGAAAGAAGACAAAGATATCGGTAACTCATGGCAAGAGGATCCAAGAAATATTAAAAGATGATGAAATCACCAACAATGCTCTAGTAATATCACTTAATGTTTTAGATTTTAAAATTAAACGTGTATTGGTTGATCCATGTTGTTTAACCAATATCATTCAATTGAGAGTTTTAGAACAAGCTTATTTAACCGGAAACATAGTCCTGCAATGAAGCTTCTGGGGTTCAACCTAACGAGTGTAACACCCCGAGGGGAGATTTTATTACCTACTAATGCCAAAGCCGTAGCGAAGAATACCTTGTTCGAGGTTGTTAATGGCGAAATGAGTTATAACGTGATCCTTGGAAGACCATGGATTCATGAAATAAAGGCTGTGCCATCGACTTATCATCAATTGTTGGAGTTCCCAACACTGGAGGAGATCAAGCAGTTTAAAGGTGATCAACTTGCAGCTAGGGAGATGGATGTAGTGACTTTATCTAGTAGCAAGGCGGAAGGAACAAGCAAATAGTTACTACAGGTACCGGTGCCTTTTTCCATCCCGATTGAAGGTAATGGGGAAGAGGAGTCATCGGATTTCTATCAGGTAACAAAGTCTTTTCAGGTCCCGGAAGAAACGGATGCAAAAAAGTAAACCACAGAAGAGCTCGAGCAACTTGCTTTGTTCACGAAACTTTAGAAAGGAAGCTCCATTTGGGGACGGGGTTGACCCCCAAACTAAGACTTAAATTATTGATTTCCTTAAAACTAATAATTATTTTGCATGATAATTCAGATATGACAGGTATCCCGTTAGAAGTGGTTGTCCACAAGTTAATTTTGGACCCTAACTTCCCGCTAGTAAAGCAGATGAAACGACTCATAGCCGAAGTTAGACACATGTTTGTTAAAGAAGTAACCCGGTTACTAAATATAGGTTTAATTCAAGAGGTAAATTATCCCGAATGATTAAGTGTAGTGGTTATTTCTAAAAAAAATAAAAAATTTAGGATGTGTATAAATTATAATATTTAAATAAGAGTTAATACCCTAAAACCCCCCTAAACTATCACGTTTTTGTCAATTTCCTGCTTAAACTATCCGGTGTCCCCAAAAGCCCCCTAAACTATATTCTCCTTCATATTGAAACACCCTCATTATATTTCTGATCTGTGTGGGTTACACGCTTCAAATTATCAAAAAAATTTAGCAATCCACGTGTGAGGTTAATTAGCTCAATCTAAAAATTGACTTAATTATTATTTTAAATAATAATCAAGTATTATTAGAGGGATAAATATTCACCTAGTCAGAAACAGTAAAAAGAGATAGGGTAAAATTATTTTCGTCAATTCTCTTTTTGTCCTCTCTTCCAATGATGGCTACTGCACCTCTCATTAGCGATTTGCTCCATTAAGCTTCGTTATAACCTTGATTTTCTCCCAATAATCCTCAATTGCTCAGTCTTATTTTTATTTTTTCTTGAGACTGGGGATTACAATTTTGGGTTTGCTGAAAAATCTAGGGTTCATTGAAGTTCTGACTGAGTGAAGATTATTAGTAAAAATTCGAGTTGCTTAGAAGAAGATAGCTATGCACAAGTACTAATTCTTTAAAAACTAAGAGCTATGCAATTGTACTACTTCTTTAAGAACTTTCCTTTTTGCAAATTATGTTTTCTAATTTTTCATATGCTAATGTCCGCGCATTCTTCATGAATTCTGGCAACGAGTTCCGAATGTCCTAATATTTTGTGGGCCCCTAAAAAATGATCTAATAAATAATATTAATTGTTTCACCATGACCATCCTCATTTTTTGGTATTTTAGGGCCATAAAACATGAAGTTTTGATGAGTTCCAATTGTTCTTGTGCTAATATTCATGCTATCTTCATGAATCCGGGCGACTTGCTTCGAATCGCCAAACTTTTGCATGCTCATCAAATATGACCTAATGAACAATAGTCATTATTTTGTCATGATCGTTACTCAATTGATATTTTAGGACCATAAAATATTAATTTGGGGTGATTTTCGATTTTTCGTGTGCTAATGTCCACGCCATCTTCATGAATTCGGGCAACTTGCTTCGAATTACCACAATTTATGTTCCTATCAGAAATGACCTAAGGAAGAGTAGTCATTGCTTCTCCATGACCGTTCCTTATTTTTTAGCATTTTAGGGCCATAAAACAGGAATTCAGGCCGATTTCTGATTTTTCATGTGCTAATGTCCATGTCATCTTCATGAATTTGGACGAAGGGTTCCGAATCACCTAAAATTTATTGGTCCTATCAGAAACGACCTAATGAACAATACTCATAGCTTCGCCATGACCGTTATTCGTTTTCTGGCATTTTAGTGTCATAAAACAGGAATTCAGGACGTTTTCTAATTTTTCGTATAATAATGTCCACGCTATACTCATGAATTCGGGCGACGGACGCTGAATCACCTAAAATTATGTGGGCCATAAAAAATGACCTAATAAATAATAATAGTAATAATAATAATAATAATAATAATAATAATAATAATAATAATAATAATAATAATAATAATAATTGCTTCTCCATGACCTCTCCTCATTTTTGGCATTTTAGGACCATAAAACAGGAATTCAGAATGATTTTTGATTT
Organism: Nicotiana obtusifolia; assembly: GCA_002018475.1. Lineage (NCBI taxonomy): Eukaryota > Viridiplantae > Streptophyta > Magnoliopsida > Solanales > Solanaceae > Nicotiana > Nicotiana obtusifolia. Next base: position 30,136 of record MCJB01026099.1, read on the forward strand.
TTCGTGTGCCAACATTGACGCCATCTTCATGAATTTGGATGACAGGCTTCGAATCACCTAAAAAAAATTTGGCCCGTCAGAAACGACCTAATGCACAACACTCATTAGTTTTCCATGACCATTCCTTGTTTTTTGGCATTTTAAGGCTAAAAAATAGAAATTCAGGATGTTTTCTAATTTTTCTTTTGCTAATGTCCACGCCATCTTCATGAATTTGGGAAACGGGCCTAAAGCACCTTAAATTTTTTGGACCCATCAGAAATGACCTAATGAACTATACTTATTGCTTTTCGATGATCATTCCTCATTTTTAGCAACGCTATCTTCACGAATTCGGAGGGCGGGGTTCGAATCACCTAAAATTTTATATGCCATTAAAAAATGACCTATTGAGCAATATCTATTGCTTCGCAATGACTGTTTGTTATTTTTTTTTTTTTGGTGTGTTAGGGCCTTAAAAGAGGAATTTAGAATAATTTCTGATTTTTTGTGTACTAATGTCAGCGCCATCTTCATGAATTCGAGCGACGAATTTCGAATCGCTTAAAATTTTATGGGCCATCAGAAACGTTCTGATGAACAATAATCATTTCTTAGTCATGATCATTCCTCGTTCTTTGGCGTTTTAGGGCTATAAAGGAATTCAGGATATTTTTCAAATTTTCTTCTGCTAATAGAGGCTCCGAATCGCCTAAAATTGTATGTACCCATCAGAAATAACCTGCTAAATTATAGTCATTGCTTCACAATGGCCTTTCCTCGTTTTTTGTGTTTTAGGGCCATAAAATAGGAATTTGGGATGATTTCTGATTTTCATGTGCTAATATCAACACCATCTTCATGAATTCGAGCGACGGGCTTCGAATCATCTAAAATTTTTTGGGCCCATCCGAAACGGCCTAATGAACATCATTGCTTTGCCATGACCGTTATTCATTTTTGGGCATTTTAAGACCATAAAATAGGAATTTAGGATATTTTTTAATTTTTTGTGTGCTAATGTCCATGCCATCTTCATAAATTCGCACGACAAGTTTCGAATCGCCTAAAATTTTGTGGGCCCTCTGAAACTGAAAACTCCTGCGAAAGCTGTTGCTTCTCTAATAAGCAAAATAAATTTGTCACCGTCTTTACACGCCTTTCCAACTGAAGCTCTACAAGTGATAGCACAAGTGAGCAAGCAAAAACTTTCACTCATATTGATTGGGGTCCCTAATTTTGAGGCCTTAATAATAGATTTGACCAAGCGCGAAATCTCTTCCTCCATCAATGGATATATTGACTGGACCCTTTTCGGATCTTAATTTGATAATCTCTACATGTGCCAGGCCTCGGTTGATTCAAGTGTTGGATCTATTTTTTACCAATACAAATGTGACTCTTTTAAACATATATAAGGGGATCTATGTAGCTAGGATTTAACTTTATGGGGTTCGAATTCGTCATTCTACCCTCCCTCCTTTACCTGATTGGATTCAAAATTTATATTTATACATATTTAACGAATTCTTAATATACATAATCTAAGCCGAAAATTATGAATTTAGATGAACTCATAACTTGTTCATTGATACGCCCATGTCTCTTATAGTCATTAATATGCTGGAAAGAAAGACAAAATACCATGGAAGAAGCAGAATACCACGAGAGAGGACTAGTCCTTTATGAGGCAACAAACTTGTAGGATTCATCATGTTTACAGGGAAGGTAATTATCAGGTCGCGAATGCTTTGGCCAAATGGAGTAATTAGTAGGCAAAAGTTCTGTACGTAGCCAACAATGCTAAGTAAGTAGCCGTCACGATCCAAAATCCAACTAGTCGTAATGGCACCTAACCTATCCCGCTAGGTAAGCCAATTAACAATAGTGGATCGGTTATGACTTGCAGATACTAGTTTTGAGGATGACTTAAGCAACGAAATTTCTGGATGCTTGGTGTATTGCACTTTATGGGTATATAGGAACCATGTAATGATTGAGTTGTTATTCGTGAAGGATGTAGTGCGCATGGAGTAGGAATTTGCTCAGTTGCGTTAAGGCAAAGTTACTTCTTTGGGTGTTGTCGTGCTAATGGGGCACAGGTCGTTTGGCCCGTTTAGGCAGTGCAATTGAGATTTGAACAAAATGGATGACTTTCGAGAAGGTTCTAATAGACTCAAGATTTATATGTATCAATTGAGAATTTTTCGGATTTGTGTATGGCTAGAATCTGAGATTTACATTGGATGGTGTTGAGACTCGCGATATTTCTATATCATTATGGATTCTATATTTCAGTATCGGGAAGGTGAAGGAAACAACTTTAGATTCACATAAGCTCTCTTAAGAGCGGGTGTCTCGACTATGGTACTTCTGGGATGCTTAAGAGGGAATACAGTGGCTTATGGGCCTTAGGGTGGTGTGGTTTTATGCTATAATCTCTTGTGGTGAGCTTAGGATAAGGATCGTGGTGTTCTGGCAAAGAAAAGTGTCAGCTTGAGGGTAATCTGGAAGGAACTCGGAGAAATAGGACAGCTTAGTAGTAGGTTGGATCAGCACGGTAACAGATATTATCCGCTCTTGGAGTACTTATGATGTGGTGAGTCTCTACAGGTATTTTGTGGCAATACTCTTGGGTTTGGCGATCTGCGTGACTTGGTCGAGTTAGAGGGATTTAGTTGTAATGACTTGGTTTTGTGCAAATAGGTTTCGAAGTGTTCTCGATGATTTCTACCACAACATAAGATGGATATTATCTACAAGCATGAGGGGTATGTGGCATGTTATGATTTTCTCCTAGATGAGATCAAATAGAAGGTTTCTGACTGATCGGGTATGTATTATGCTGGTGACTCAGAGTTGATTATGAGATTCTCGTGCTTTTCATATGATGGCATGATAGGTGCAGCGTGTTGTGTGGGATTGAGATTTGCATGTGAAGGTCACGGTTTAGTTTTAAAGGGAAGGTCATGAATTCTTAGACAACATGGGCGATTTTAGATGATTAGATGAATGCTATTACTACTTGGTATTGCCTGAGAAGGGTGCGCATTTTAGAAGGCGCACTGTGTTTTGACTTACAAATGCTTCATTGGTATTGTGGTACTCGCCTGGTTGATCGATTGCTGATGTTCACATTTTGCTATGTGGCATGAAAGAATTATAGAAGTATTTCTCGTGGGGATGATTATGTATGAGAGACGTGTTAGTCATTCGAGTGGTGGAATTGGGATCGGCTATGGTGATTCATGTGTTCTATGGATTTGGAGACTGGGAGTTTTCAGAAGCAGATTGTTTCGGGGTTGCGGACACAATAAATAATTTAATCATTGTTTACACTACATTTATTTCAAAATCAAACTTCAATTCAAAACTATTCACTACTAAAAAACATGAATTAGTGACACATAAATTTTGTAGCTAAATAGAATAATCCGTCATTAATCTTATTTAGCGACAGATTATCAAAAAAATTTATTAGCTATGAGCGATTTAGTGACAAATTAGCGATGAAGTTCGTAGCTAGCTAATTCCATTTTTTTTTTGCCTTAAATTGAACATTTTTGTTTAATTACAAAAATGTTTAAATTGTATACAAATCATTGTTTACACTATATTATTTTCAAAATCAAACTTCAGTTCAAAATTATTAATAGCTTTAAATTGAAAATTCTGGTTTAATTACAAAAAAGTTCAAATCATATACAAATTTCCTTGTACAATAGGAAAAGATGGAGTTCCCTTTATTTTGGGTATGTTGATGGGGTTTGGAGGGAAAAAAAATAAAAAAGAATTAATAAATAAAAAAGGAAGAAAGGTGTATGAGGTCGAATTTGATCGCTCGCATAGGGAATATCGGTTTTGAATTCGTACGACCGGTGTCGATTGGAGTCACTGCTCGATAGGCCGAGATCGAGACATCGAGAGGTGAAGGCCAAGACCGGATGCCATCGGAACAGAGCTCGAAGCCAAGGCACCCGAGACGAGATCGTTAAGGCCGATTAGTGTAAAACACCCTAGGGTAAAATTATCAGATTTGCATAACTGAAGGACCAGAAATCCCGTGATACGTAAATATCTCGGCGGCAATCACGGCAGAAATCAGTAAAGACGTTGAAGCCATTAATTCTAGGGATATTTTACCTTGTAGATAGGTTTTTTACCTTGTATAAAACTTATTCCCCTGCCTAATAAAGGGGCAGCATAGTTGTAAAAGACATCATTCAACGAACGATCAGTATACAAAAAAACTACAGTCTATTCTAGTTATTTTCTCGATCTATCTGCTTCATATTTTATCTTAGAGAATTCTGCCACAGTAAAGCTACTCTATATTGGTGGTTTGCTTTCTTTCTTACTTATTAAATTTAGTCTTTATTTTCATTCATTCTTTATTTGTATCAAACCAAATCACGTGTCCTTAAAACCACGTACAAATTTAATTGTTATCCGTAGCCAAGGGTAAACAGTTTGGCGTCCACCGTGGGCTAAGGATAATAGTGAACGTTTGATACAATTTTTTGTCACACAAATTATTTTATACTTGTTCTTTGGAGAATTTTTTGATTTCAGGTTACAATACAATCACGTCACACTCACAATCTGTGCCTTCATACGTCGATGGCGAGTTTGACCACCAGGGAAAAAACAACAACGTAGCACCCGGTGATGAAGTTCCAGTCGACGCTAATTCATAAATGGTGGTTGATGTGGATCGGACTACTGGCCCATCAAACAGTGTTCGTTGAGAATACCGTTCAACAACTCAAAACGACGAAGGGGACGGGATTAACCTCAGGATGATCTTCAACATGTTGCAAGCCCAGCAAGTGGCCATCGCCCAACTGCAAAATCGGAGTCAAATTTCGAATAAGGTTGAGGCCGGCCCCTCTCGGGGAACCATCCCCGAAAATGAACCAATTGCAGAGGAACCGAACGAAGGCGAATTGGGGGCGAATTCCATGATCATGAAGATGCTCGAGGAACTGACCAGACGAGGTGAGTCTGGCGAGAAGAAGATCGAGGCCAACGACAAAAAAGTGAAGACATATAATTCGAGGGTGGATCAAATCCCAGGAGCACCCCCGATATTGAAAGGCTTAGATTCCAAGAAATTCGTACAAAAACCTTTCCCGTCAAGCGCCGCTCCAAAACCCATACCGAAGAAGTTTCGCATGCCCAAAATTCCCAAATACAACGGGACATCTGATCCAAACGAGCATGTGACAGCGTACACGTGCGCCATAAAGGGAAACGATTTAGAAGCAATGAGATCGAGTTCGTTCTCTTGAAGAAATTCGAGGAAACCTTGTCAAAGGGGGCAATGACTTGGTATCACAATTTTCCCCCGAATTCCATCGATTCTCTTGCCATGCTCGCAGATACCTTCGTAAAAGCACATGCAGGTGCCATCAAAGTGGAGACGCGGAAATCGGACCTGTTCAAAGTTAGACAAAAGGATAACGAGATGCTTAGGGAATTTGTATCTCATTTTCAGATGGAACAGATGGACCTGCCACCGGTCACTGATGATTGGGAAGTACAAGCCTTTACCCAAGGACCCAATGCTCGAAGTTCAATGGCTTCGCAGCAGCTTAAACAGAGCTTGATTGAATATCCGGCCGCCACATGGGCGGATATACACAACCGATACCAGTCAAAGATCAGAGTCGAGGATGACCAACTTGGATCCCCTTCGGGATCTACTTACCCCATCAGAACTCATGATAGGGTTCAAAGGGATATTTATCGAGAATTGAGATTGAGCAGAGACAGGCATCGATCATATCCTGGGGACAGGAAAATCATTCCAGCAAGGCAGGGCTCCCCGATACGAGAAAGAAGGAACGATCATAATTGAAAAAACCGAGGACCCTTGATAAGAAACAACTTCGAAAGAACCACTGGTCATCGAGAAACACCGCGACTGTCAGAATACAACTTCAACATCGATTCAGCTACTCTCGTCTCGGCCATTGGTCGTATTAAGGACACTAAGTGGCCTCGACCGCTGCAGTCGGACCCTGCCAAGAGAGACCCCAGTTTGATATGTAAATATCATGGTACGCATGGGCACAGGACAGAAGACTGTCGACAGTTGAGAGAGGAGGTGGCACGGTTGCTCGAAAATAGGCATCTTCGAGAGTTCTTGAGCGACTGAGCCAAAAACCATATGGAAATAGGAATAAGCCAGTGAACCAGGAGGAGCCTCAGCACACAATCAATATGATCATCGGCGGGGTAGATACGCCCCAAGGTCCGGTATTAAAGCGCACTAAGATATCCATCACCCGGGAAAAGCGCACTCGGGATTATGCGATGGAGTGAATCTTGCATTTCAGCGAGGAGGATGTAGAAGGTATCATGCAACCTCACAACGACGCTTTAGTAATATCGGGGCTTGTACATAAAACGAAGGTAAAGCGCGTACTGGTCGATCCTGGTAGTTTGGCCAAAAATAATCCGATCATGGGTTATCGAACAGCTCGGACTGACAGACCGAATTATCCCTGTAGTTCGGATTCTCAATGGTTTAAACATGCCGTGAGAAACGACCAAAGGCAAAATAACATTACCGGTAAACACTACCGGTACCATTCGAGAAACAAAATTCTGCGTGATTGACAGAGACATGAGGTACAACGCCCTGCTCGGGAGACCGTGGATTCATGATATGAGAGCGGTACCCTCAACACTACACCAAGTGTTGAAATTCCCATCGACTGATGGGATTGTAACACTTTACGGGGAACAACCTGCCGCGAAAGAGATGTTCGCAGTAGAAGAAGCAGTACCAATACCACCAGCTCCTTCCCAAAGGATCAAATAGCAATCACTGGCATTGCCTTCGATAAACGAAGGTGAACGGTAGCATCTCGAAGGTGAAGACTACGGGGTTCCCCGATCATTCGTCGGTCCCGATGAATCCGACGCAACTAAATCAACGGTCGATGAACTTGAGCAAGTTTCACTCCGAGAAGACTCGCCGGATCGAAAGGTATACCTGGGCTCGGGCCTAAGTTCCGAGCTCAGGACAAAACTTATTCAATTTTTTATAGCTAACAAAGATTCTTTTGCTTGGTCCCATCTCGACATAACAGGTATACCACCGGAGATCACGACCCACAAACTAAGCATCGGTCCGAAATTCTGGCCGGTCAAGCAAAAAAGGAGGCCTCAATCCGAAGTTAAACAAGCATTCATCAAGGATGAGGTAACTAAGCTTTTAAATATAGGGTCCATTCGGGAAGTTAAATACCTAGAATGGTTAGCAAACGTAGTTGTAGTCCCTAAAAAGGGAAATAAATTAAGAATGTGCATAGATTATAAGGATTTAAACAAGGCATGCCCTAAAGATTCTTTTCCCTTACCCAATATCGATCGCATGATTGATGCTACTACTGGCCATGAGACCCTTAGCTTTCTCGATGCTTACTCTGGCTATAACCAAATACGAATGGACCAGGATGATCAGGAAAAGACATCATTCATCACTAAGTATGGTACATACTGTTATAACGTGATGCCATTCGGGTTAAAGAATGCGGGGTCCACTTATCAACGCCTAGTAAACAAAATGTTTGAAGACCAACTAGGAAAAACAATGGAGGTTTATATTGATGATAAGTTAGTTAAGTCCCTGCGAGTAGAGGACCATTTGAGCCATTTGCAGGAGATGTTCGATGTGCTGAAACGGTATAACATGAAGTTGAACCCGGAGAAATACGCATTTGGTGTGGGCTCGGAAAAATTCCTCGATTTCATGGTCTCGAACCGAAGAATAGAAATCAACCCCGAGAAGATCAAAGCCATCGAAGACATTACAATTGTAGACAGTGTAAAGGCCGTACAAAAGTTGACAGGCCGGATAGCCGCTTTGGGCCGATTCATCTCGAGATCGTTCGATAGGAGTCACCGATTTTTCAACTTGTTGAAAAAGAAGAACAATTTCTCGTGGACTCTGGAGTGTCAGCGCGCGTTAGAAGAACTTAAGAGGTACCTCTCTAGCCCACCTTTGCTGCATACACCAAAAACAGGTGAGCGACTATACCTCTACCTTGCCGTCTCGGAAGTAGCGGTAAATGGGGTCCTGGTTCGAGAAGAACAAGGTACGCATTTTCCTATTTATTACGTTAGTAGAAACTTAGGTGAGGCTGAAACTATATACCCGCATTTAGAAAAATTAGCACTCGCTTTATTGAGTGCCTCCAGGAAACTAAAACCCTACTTCCAATGCCATCCCATATGTGTAGTAACGACTTACCCCCTGAGAAATATAATGCACAAGCCCGAGCTATCCGGACGATTGGCCAAGTGGGCTATCGAAGTAAGCGGGTACGATATCGAGTATCGGACCTGAACTGCGATCAAATCTCAAGTGTTGGCAGATTTCGTCGCCGATTTTGTGCCGTCGCTAATACCCGAGGTCGAGAGAGAATTAAGGACCAATCGGGGACTCCTTCGGGAGTGTGGACTTTGTTCACAGGAGGCGCCTCGAACGCGAAGGAATCGGGGCTTGGTATAGTGCTAAAGCCCCCGACTGGGAGTACAGTTTGACAGTCTATCAAGATTGTGAAATTAACTAACAACGAAGCAGAGTATGAAGCTATGATTGCAGGTTTAGAACTGGTCAAAAGCCTGGGAGCGGAGATAATCGAAGCCAAGTGCGATTCCCTCATCGTAGTCAATCAAGTGAACAGGATTTTCGAAGTCAGAGAAGGGCGAATGCATAAGTATTTGGACAAGCTTCAAGTCACACTGCATACGTTTAAAGAATGAACCTTGCAACACATACCTCGAGAACAAAACAGTGAGGCCAACGCCCTCGCCAATCTGGGATCATCGGTCGAAGATGAGGAGATCGAGTCCGAGAAGGTCGTACAACTTTTGAGGTCGGTGGTGGAGGAAGGCCATGCCGAAATCAATTCAACAAGTTTGACCTGGGATTGGAGAGTATCTCAGCTCAGGTAAGCTCCCTTCGGACCCCAAAGAATCGAGAGCATTAAGCATAAAGGCAGCCCGGTTTTGTTTATCTAATGATGGAACCCTATTCAGAAGGACATTCGGCGGCCCACTCACAATATGTCTGGGACCGGGTGACACCGAGTATATCTAAAGGGAAATACATGAAGGCACATGCGGGAATCATTCAGGCGTCGAATCCCTGGTCCGAAAAATAATTCAAGCCGATTATTATTGGATCGATATGGAAAAAGATGTAAAGGAGTTTGTTCGCAAGTGTAACGAGTGCCAAAGACACGCACCAATGATCCATCAGCCCGGGGAGACACTGTATTCACGCTGTATTCGGTCTTGTCGCCGTGGCCATTCATAAAATTGGGGATGGAAATTGTCGGCCCTCTCCCCTACACACCAGGTAAGGCTCAATTCATTCTTTTTATGACTGACTATTTCTCCAAATGGGTTGAAGCACAGGCATACGAGAAAGTTAGGGAAAAGAAAGTGATCGACTTCATCTGGGATCACATCGTATGTCGATTTGGGATGCCATCTGAGATCGTGTGCGATAATGGCAAGCAGTTTATCGGCAGTAAAGTAACAAAGTTCTTCGAAGACAACAAGATCAAAAGGATCCTATAGACACCCTATCACCCCAGCGGCAACGGACAAGCTGAATCGACTAACAAAACCATAATTCAAAACCTAAACAAAAGGTTAACCAACTCGAAGGGAAAATGGAAAGAAATATTGCCTGAAGTTTTATGGGCATATCGCACAACCGAGAAAACCAGCACCGGGGCCACTTCTTTCTCTCTAGTGTACAGTGCTGAAGCGTTGATACCAGTCGAAGTAGGTGAACCAAGTATCAGATTCCGCTACGCAACCAAAGAATCGAATCGCGAAGATATGAATACCAATTTGGAATTATTGGATGAAAGAAGGGAAGCTGCCCTTGTTCGAATGGCTACCCAAAAGCAAAAGATTGAAAGGTACTACAACCGGAGAGCCCATCTTCGACACTTCAACATCGGAGACCTAGTGCTCAGAAGAATCACACCCAATACTCGAGACCCGAACGAAGGGAAGTTAGGGCCGAACTGGGAAAGACCTTACACCATCTTAAAGATTACCGGAAAGGGATCTTACAAGCTTGGAACAATGGATGGCAAACAGCTGCCGAACAATTGGAACATAAACCACTAGAAATGATACTATTGTTGAGGTATGAACTTTCATTCTTCGTTTGTTTGTTTTATGTTACTAACACTTGCAGGTATCAAATGAAGTAACCTCGAGCCGGGAAGCGCAGGACATTAGGACTGAAAGCACGCGTTGCACTCTTTTTCCCTTCCAGTTTTGTCCCAAATTGGGTTTTACGGCAAGGTTTTTAATGAGGCAACCAGGAATCGTGCTAACTTATATCGGTCGCATATCGAAGGCAACAATGTTCGGTGCTTAACTTTGATCGCCCTTAAATATCAGAAGACTGCTTAGCTACTTCAATTCATTGCTTAGCTACTTCAATTCGGGGAAACTTCTCATAGATCATTAGGAATCGATGTAAGGGTCAAACGGTCAAAAGAACCGTGCCCATATAGATTGATCTACCCCCTAAGTAAATTGTACAAGCACTTGAATGCTAATAAAAGTTCTTTGGCACTGATATCTTGTCTCCGAGCCCAAGGGCCATATCGATTTTTGTTGCACGATCGAAAACTAACATTGCTCAGAGTTTCTTGGGAAAATCAAAAGGGAATAAGACCTGCTAAGGCAAACCCCAATTTCTCAAAAGCCAAGGCCATATCGAATTAACGAAGCTCGAAGGGGACTAAGACCTGTCAAGGCAAACCCCAATTTCTCAAAGGCCAAGGCCATATCGAGTTAACGAAGCTCGAAGGGGACTAAGACCTGTCAAGGCAAACACCAATTTCTTAAAAGGCTAAGGCCGAATCAAGTGTATAAAACTCGAGGGGAGTAAGACCTGTTAAGGCAAACCTCGATTTCTTAAAAGGCAAAGGCCGAGTCAAGTTAATGAAAATCGAAGGGAAGTAAGACCTATTGAGGAAAACCCCGGACCCTTTCGAGGCTAAGGCCTTACCAAATCGATCGAAGAAAGGGAAAGTCTGCTAAGGCATATCTTGAAATTGGCTAAGTTTAAACTAATCCTGAAGAACAGAAAATTCAATAAGATGAACCATCGGTTCTAGTACGGAGAATCAAAATAATTCATCCACGAATGGAAAGAAAGGAAGATCTTTGTATATATATGAACAAAGTATGTTACAGAAATGGGGATTTCGATCAAAAAAAATGAAATAAATACAAAAGAGGCATTTTATTCAGAATTCTCGGAGTCTTCTTCTTCTTCTTCTTCTTCTTCTTCTTCTTCTTCTTCTTCTTCTTCTTCTTCTTCTTCTTCTTCTTCTTCTGGGAAGGCCTGTTTTCTAGCTTCGGCTTCGATATTTCTAGCATCATCGATCTCGATAGGTAGATCGAAGCCCCGAGCTTGTAACTCTTCAAGAACAGACAGGCGGGTTTGGCACTTGGTATATTCGACCAAAATCTTCGATTGTTCCTGAGCAGCCTCGGCATCGGCCCTGTATTGGGCTACTAACTCATCGGCCTCATCTCTGGATCCAGCAACCTCCGATTTTGCCGATTGCAGCTTGTTGACCAAAATTTTGCGATCCGAAGTGAGCGTCTCAACCTGGGATTGAAGCGTATCGATGCTCTTAGTCAGAGTCCTGATTCTTTCTCGTGCCTCCGAAAGTTTATTTTCCAAAGAAACCATTTGATCTTGGAGGGCCTCTTTTTCCGAAGTTAGCAGATCGGTCTTGGTTCTCCATTCATTGATTTTTGCTTCGGCACCACTCATCGTAGATCGGAACCGGTTTATTTGGTTAAGTTGTTGCCCCATATAGTCGATCATGCCAGAATTTTCTTTACGCACAAAGTCTAGTTTGGCCCTAAGGGTCGACATATCCCCTTCGAGCCGCTCACAACGTGCCTTCTCTTCCCTTTGTCGATGAAAAGCCTCATGATGAAGCACCGAGGCCTACGAGTACAAGAGATAATATGACAGTTAGTCAAAGTTTGAAATGTGAAATGGCAAACACCAGACAAAGCTTATCGGAAGTTTACCTTATTTGATGCTTGTTGAGCCTCATTGAACAAGCAGGCTGCATCCACCTCATCCATTGCAACCTGATCTTCTTCGGTCACCAAGCATCGAAGATAACTAGCCACCCCCACAGGCGCAGAAAGGGCCCTAGCATCTTCGGGAATGGAAAACCTTATTATTCGTTTTCGATAAGGGTTTGAACTCGGAGCAGGAAATCTATCGACCATCTTTGGACCAAAAGATGCCTTGCTCGTTTTGGTGGAGGGACTCTTCCTCGGCACTTCAAGCCCAAAAGTATTCGCCGATGGCACGCCGTCGAAGAAACCTTGAAAAGGTCCTTCCGGTATAGGGCCTTTGCTCGAGGAATGTGCTTTTGCGGCCCGGGCCTTGTTAAAAGTTGACTCCGAGAAAGAGGGGGAGTCCATTGTTTTCGGGTGGCCCAAGATTCCCTGCGTCGCCTCTCCCATGTTGACGGAAGCCCCAGTTCTTGCCCCCACCTCGGGGTCCTCTACTCGATGAAGATGAGTATCATCGGCCCCCTGCTCGGGGACTGCCCGAGATGGCTCGCTGCCCAAAAGCTCGAGATCTTCATCTTCCTCAGACTCATCGTCCAATCGATAAGCTATGTCCGAGATTTTGAGTCTATGAGCTATACTTTTCTTCGGCTTCTTCCTCTCGGGCCCAGAAGAACTGGGGACTTCTTTCCTCTTTTCTACTCCGAGGCAGGGGGATGGCAGGGAATCTCTCTACCAGGGGACGCTGGCCTCAATTCAACATCCTTCGATAGACCAGCAAAGGAAGAACGAAGTAAGTTATAGATCAGCAGCATCATCGATAACATAAGACGTGGAATATAAACATTATCGGTCTCACCGTGATTTTTGGCCTCCCATCGGCCCTTTGATATCTCGCGCCAGGCACGCTCTGAATAGGTCCTTTGAGACACCACCTTCTCAACCCATTCTTTCAAGTGCTGAATCGCAGCCGTCACTCGAGAAACAGCTGCACCATGCGAGATATGTTAGTGAGATAACAAAGGAAAGACACCGGACGAATTAAAATAGGAAGATAACACTTACGGTTCATGTTCCACTTTTCAGGGAACGACATGTCTTCGGCAGGGATCAGGTCTGAGGTCTTTATTCGAACAAATCGGCTCATCCAGCCTCGGTCCTTATCCTCGTCGATGCTCGAAAATGGGGCTTTGCTAGCCCGGCGAGTGAGTTTTATTAGTCTCCCTCGGAAGATTCGGGGACTGTATAGTCACAGGAGATGATTGAGGGTGAAGGGGTGCCCATCGATCTTGCTGACAAAAAAACAGAAAAGAAGGACTATTCTCCAAATGGAGCGGTAAATCTGACCCAGCACTACATCGCACCTTTTGCAAAAGGCGACAATGATGGGGTCCAAAGGACCTAACGTGAAGGGGTAAGTGTAAACACTCAAGTAACCCTCCACGTGGGTGGTAATCGCCTCTTCCGGTGAGGGAACCACCACGTCCTTACCAACCCAGTTGCATTCTTCCTTCACCCTATCGATGACTTTGCTCGTGATCGAACTAATATATCTAGTGACCGGTTCGCCCCGGCCCAGTACAGAAGAAGCCTTCTCTACCTTAAAATTGTTAGCGGTTGAACATCTAACCGGTACGAACGCTTTTAGAGGGGGCTCGGTCGAAGTCTCCTCAACAACGACAGGCTCAGTTTCTTCAGCGGGTTGAGAAGAAGAGGGGGTTTGTTTCTAGGGAACAGATTTTGATGTCTTTGCCATTGGAAATAAAGAGTTAGAGAAGCTAGTAGATGCCAGGAGTAAAATAAGAACAAAGGAGAAGGTCACTTGTGAACAAACTCAGAGAACTTGAAGAATAGAATACTCAAATAACGCAAACTTTGGAACTGAAGGAAGGGAGGGCTATTTATACCGGTGGTGGTTCGAGTCCCAAAATGAGGAAGCATTAATTAGCGTTTGCAGGCGTTGCAGAGTTTTGTCCTCAGTTGGTCTATGAAAAGACATTTTTGATACTTGCCACGTGCGTCATCATGCTGCCATCATCTATCAATAAGACGTTTTGCGTCTTTTGATGTGACACCCCGAATTCCGTATCGCGCGCCATATGTATGTCTCCATTTAACCTAATCTTAAAAGCGGCAGCTCATATTGTTTTTTATCATTACTCTCCAAAAAATGAGGGGACTATCTGTATGGGGTCGAATTCGATCGCTCGCACAGGGAATATCGGTTTCGAATTCGTACGACCGGCGTCAATTAAAGTCACTGCTCGATAGGCCGAGATCGAGATATCGAGAGGCGAAGGCCAAGACCGGATGCCAACGGAATGGAGCTCGAAGCCAAGGCGCCCGAGACGAGATCATTGAGGCCGATTAGGGTAAAACACCCTAGGGTAAAATTATCAGATTTGCGTAACTGAAGGACCAAAAATCCCGTGATACGTAAATATCTTGGCGGCAACCACGGCAGAAATCAGTAAAGACGTTGAAGCCATTAATTCTAGGGATATTTTACCTTGTAGATAGGTTTTTTACTTTGTATATAACTCATTCCCCTCCCTATATAAAGGAGCAGCACAATTGTAAAAGACATCATACAACGAACGATCAGTATACAAAAAAACTACAGTTTATTCCAGTTATTTTCTTGATCTATCTGCTTCATATTTTATCTTAGAGAATTTTGCCACAGTAAAGTTACTCTATATTGGTGGGGTTTTTTTTTTCTTTCTTACTTATTGAATTTAGTCTTTATTTTCATTCATTCTTTATTTGTATCAAATCAAATCACGTGTCCTTAAAACCATGTACAAATTTAATTGTTATCCGTAGCCAAGAATAAACAAAAGGGAAAGACACCAATTCATTTATCGAGAAGAATGGGCCATGAAATTGTGAAAGAAAGTAAAAATGGGAAGGAAGAAAAGTTAAAGTTAAAAGAGAGGAATAAAATACTGAGGGGATCAATGTCAAAATGGTTAAGGGAGGTTACAATCCTGAAGACAGTCTGCACCAAGATAGTTACTTAATACACTTTCTAACCAAAGCACCCATTAGCCTATTTTGTTCATGGGTGCTGGCTCAAATTATTTTTTTCGTTTTAGCACTAGTTGCTTACCTAAAGTAGAAATTCCGTATCAGAAGCAATGGGTGCTTAATATAGTACCACGTGGATCCACCTATGGTGTGAGAGCGGAGAAGTAGGTCCACATGGAATAATGTTAAATTTGGAAAAGTAAAAGAAAAATATAATTTTAAAGGGTTTTATGGTGTTTGGCTTGATACGAAATTTTGAAAAAAAATTAAGTCTTTTAAAATTTATGATATTAAATTTATCATGACATAATAGCTGATCTAGTGTATAATATATGAGTTCAACAAAACCCGATAACTTTGACTCAAATTCCGTACAAACATTCATCAAATGACAGACTTGGCTTGCTGAAATGATTACCTTGTAACTTAGTAAATCATTAAGGAGCCGCATCAGTGTACCGGCACAATTGCATAAGCCATCAGTTTCAGCATCAGCACTTCCTAAAAGATCGTTAGAAATTTTTATTCCAACAAAGTATTGTGTTGTGAGAATAACGCATTTAGCCTCAAAAGTTACAAAAATTGCAGATAGAGGCGTATTCAGGATTTTAAGAGCATCAATGTATTATTATTTTTTAAATAAATATATAATTTAATAACACATTATTTTTACGATAGCCTTAGTTGACCAGCAAACTCTAATTAATAATATTAATATTATTTATGTCCTCAACAAGTTTTTATACTTTGAAAATCCTTACTTTTAGTTTTAAATATTTTACATTATATATCGCAAGCTAAAAATTATTAAAAAAATTCTTCATTTATTCTATTATCTAGATCTTTTTATGTATTTCTATTTAAATGTAGATAAGTGATTTGCATTAGTAGCTTTTAATTATAGTGGAAGTATGAGATTAATTTTTTTGGTACTTCATTTTTAGACAAAATATAAACTTTTTTGAGAAATTAACATTTCAATTTTGAAGTTCTCTTTTTAAAAGAGAAAAAAAGGTAACAATAACGAAACAGAAGTTTGTTTAATTAAAAAGTCTAAGGGACCAAATAGTGATTGAACCGCTAACGATTTGGGCCAAAGGTGCACTTATTGACCACTAAACGAAAGTGCTCACTTGAGCATGACTTCACAAATAGATCCCCTGGTTGCAGACAAATACTCTTCTACGCTTGGCGTTTTATTGCTTGTCCACCAGTCATGTCGCTGTACCAACATGCACTTCAACACGTCAACCAACTATATATTACGAGATATGTTAGTAGTCATCGTAATCATTAGCAGAGGCGGCAGAAGTCAAGATAATTCTATATAGTATATATAAATTTTGTTCATACCTATCTGCACATAAAATATAATTTTTCAGTCAAAGGATGTCAATTAATAATACTAAGGGCCGGCAGGAGGGTAAGGTTATTCAAGCCATTGCCTTAGGCCCCAAATTCTAGAGGACCCTAAAATATTATACTGTATTATTATATATTATGTAATTTATTTTAAAGTCAATTTTTTTTTGGCTAAGAATGTACAGATGAGTGAGTAAACAATGGTAAAATTTTTGTCTTGTTAGTTATAGTAAATTTATCTCCCTCCTCATTTCTATTTTTTCTCCTTTCTTTCATATGTTTTTGAGATCTCACTTCCTCATGTTTGATTAATGATACATTAATTAGAATGGAAGCTCTTTTATGTCTCACCGTTGTATGAATTTTGTGAAATAAGTTTAAGAGTCCTCTTAAAACAGTTTGGCTTGAGACCACCAACTTTGTTAAGCCGTCCCTGTTAACACCCCATGAGCAGCTCCAAGTTATTAAGGTGATCTTTGATAGATTGACCTTGCTTAATTTCTGCTTTTGCTGCAAGATCCTTAATCGTATTGTAAAAAGCTGAAAATAAAACTTTAACCCTCTCCGAACGGAAACCAATACTTGCATATCCATTCCACCTGTAAATAAAACATGCATACATATCGACGATCGTGGTAGAGCCAGAATTTTGAGTGTGGGGCTTTAAAGAAAATCATGCCTAATATATGAACATATATCAAGGGGATTCGATAGTTTGTATATGTACAAAAAAGATTTATTTTAACCTGTTTATGTACGTAAATTTTATGGTATTTTTAAGGTCACAAGTTCTAACATTAATTGTTGGTATGTTGCAAAAGTCTTTCTTTGTTAAAGTCCTTGATGGATCAGTCAAACACCGCTATATAAAATAAAATAGAGGGAGAAATAACCAAGTAAAGATAAAACAGATAGCTTTCTACTAATTCGATGATGTTGAGCAGTTCATCTTTTGAAGCAAGAACATCGAAAAGATCATCGATCAAAGTTAGGAACATGGTGCATTTTACATTCATAAGACGAACATCAGAGAATTCGTGTTCAAAGAGTACATCAATATTAATTAAGTGAGAACGGTATATGTACTCTTGTGGCAATCCCACTTGCTCTAGTCTGCAATCTTCGTACCACCTTCATTCATTCATATATGTAGACAAATGATCGATTATTGTCAAAGAATGGCGAGTTGTTATATATCAAGATAATATTCCCGTCGTTCCAATGCATGTGGCGCTTCTCAGGAGTTAATTTGATTAATGTTTGAAGTTAAATTGGATTAAATCAACTCAATATTTTAAAATTAAAATTTAAATATTCACAAGGTATACGAAAAATAATATAGATTGTAATTCTTTTTATGTCAATATAATGCATAAATACATTTTAAAATAGTGATCAAAGTACACATAGTTTGAATCTCGAGAAGAAAAAAAAGTAAGCAGTGGTGAAGATACCTCTTGAACTGTTGAAGTTCTTGGTATCTGGCTAGGCCCAAGTCGAAATCGTTTCTTGAGAATGTCAATAAGTCTCTATTGTTAATGCTCGGAGACCTAATAATAGAGAAAGACTTTAATTAGAATTAGTTTGATTCTAGTTAAACTAATAATGGAGAAAGACCTAATAATGATTTGATTGGAGCTTAATGCAATCTTCATGAATTTTAGAATTAGTGAAGGCAATATGGTTACACTCGTATGAATATTCATACATACGATATTTTAATAAAGCACAAAAGAATAAGAATAATACAAAACAAAACTGACATTACAAATGATGGTAATAGAGTCATACCTATAAGCTGCTTTTAAAATTTTAAAATTGTTCTCTTCATGTGACTCGATATATCGTCTATTCTCCACACGATCATATGTGACATAAAACTTCCTCAAAGCAAGTTCCACCTAATGTTTCTTAGATTAATGATGGAATATTGTAAAAACTAAACTTTGTAAAGAGAAAAAATAAAAACAACAACAAAAATATGATAATAATAATAATAATAATAATAATAATAATAATAATAATAATAATAATAATAGTAGTAGTAGTAGTAATATTGCGTTATTAGATATTTGAATGTTTTTTTTTAACACAAGTAATACCTCCTTCTTTGACTTTATGACGAGGAAGTCATTGTTTAAGAGTTTGCTTCATAAATATTCCTGTCCAATAGCTAATTTTATCCAAATTATGATCTTTCTCATCAACAGCCAACTGTGAAGCTTTGTGGAGCTCAAAAATTGCAACATGACATTTAATTTTCCACTTGTTGTAAAGTATCTTTTTCATATTAAAAATTTTCGTGCGGTAAAAGTAAGACATAAAATGAAACAAACTGAATAGCAAACCTGAGGAGACTTCATAGTTACTCCTCCGTAAAAGGCGAAATGCCTTGGCACAATGGGCAACGTTTGAAAAAAATTCTTCGTTCTTTTGTTGCCAAAGCCTGTAAATAATATTCCATCACAACGGGAGGCTTAAAGAGTCAATTACATAACAATGTTTTTCACGAGCGGTAAGACTTGACCCAAAATCTCTGTCTGCTCTGATATATGAGATTTTCACACGCTTCAACAATATATATACCATTGAGAGATAGAAGACGTTTCTACATTTTTACTTTTTACAGCAGTCGTGTTCCAGTTGCAAGTAGAAAAGTACTGTCTCTGTCCTATTTTATGTGGCACACTTTTCTTTAAGTTTTTCTCAAAAAGATCAATGCTGCCTCTTTCTATATTTAGCTTAATAAGATAATTTATAACAACACAAATGTCTATGACTTTTTTTTTAATCACATAATAGAGAAAGAGAGTAAATTCTTAGACACATAATCATGGTATGCATAACATAATTTTTGTATAGTTTCAAGATTGAATTTAATAACGAACCGCTCCATCCATCCACGATCGTTGTCATCATCGACACTGATAACAATGGCATGATGGTCACTTTTGCTGAGTTTAATCACACCTCCATGGAAGTTTTTCGGAGAGTAGAGGTTGATCAAATGTGCGAGAGTGAGGGTTTTCTCGGCCTCGTAGCACAGTTTTCGAAGACAAGCCACCATACACCATATTGACGGACTCACTTGGGCCAAGCAAATTTAGTAACGTAACGGTGGCTAAAATTTAAAATTATGGAGTCAATTTCTTTGCCCAATTTCAAAGTAAAAGGGTATGTATAAACATACATGAACTCTGGATTGCTAAAGGTGACCCTTTCCACCTCATTGGGGGCAAATTTTGATGTTATTACAGTCGCAATCTTTCTTTGTGACGAGAATGCTTACAGGGCAGATGGAAGAAGGATATCTGTGGACATGCCAATTACTATCACTATTGGGGTTGATAGTTTTCTTTTAAACTTAAAGCTCCAACTAGGAGTTAAGTTGAAGAGTTTTGATGGTGTTAATGGTAGGAGGCTCGGATTCCGCATCGACTTCCTTCGTTTTGTTCTTCTTAGGGCCACCATCGAAGAGAAAGCCAGAGTTGCCTAGAACAACGATAGTAGAAGACATAGTAATAAGAAATTTGAAGTAATGAGATTTTACTGAGAAAAAAGGGGTTTTTTAGTAGGGTTCTAAGGAAATTCGAAGAGAAAGAAGAGTTTGTAAAAGTGAAAGGTAAAAGTGATGAGTAGTGGAGAAGTTTATTGACGGAAAAATTCATGGTCATGTTTACCTTGAAAACTGGAGGAAATATTTTCCGAATCAAGGGATAACACGTGTTCGGCTCATTAAATACAAGGTGACGTGCATCTTTTTTCAAGTGTTAGAAACTGTTCAGGAACTTTTCCGTCAAGAAAAGGGGTCTTATCTACTTTCCGGTAATACAAAGGTTTATCATCGAAAAGTAGGGGGACTATCTGTATGGGATAAAATTGGTTAGTGACAGGTGAATGAATGACGAGATGACGTGTGGGAACTGGAGACAGGTAAGATATGAGTCAGCGAATAGTAGACACCAGATACAAACATGTGATCGATGCTGAATAAATTCTGAAGGCATGAGAACTGAGAACGAAGATTTTAAATGAAGACATCAGTTGGAAAAGACAGCATTCAATAAGCAACTGTTACAAAGAATCTTTATATTAATGGTCAACCATTATGGAACCATCAAGAGGAGTATTATTTTCATTAAAGAAGAGCTTGAATTGAGGATCTTGTCTCCCTGAATAGAGCTGTAAATAGGAGAATTTGTATCCATAGTTGGACATGAAAAATCATCGGTATTCAAAGGCTATAATTTGCTCTTACTATATCAAATTACTCTCTTTCTTTTTTTCTTAACATTTCTCTTATTACTGCTTCCGAAGAAACTAGGTCTACAGCCAGACTAGTATTTTCTTCAAGTTATTTTAATGATCTTTTTTTTTTTCTTCGTATTCTTGGATCAAAGTAATTCATGTGTCTATAAATCACATTACAAATTCAACTTCATCGTTTTACGGGTAAACAGATTTATATGTATCGAACTAGTAAAATAAACTTTTGATATACTAATTATGATAATTTTTTTATATTACTTATCGTTTATGATTTGCAGTATTTCTTGTTTGGTCTTCATGCTAAAGAGTGATTGCTGCGCGAAATGTGATATATGACCATGATATAAATATGATTGAGAGAAAACTCTTTACTCTTTGAAATGAACTGATCACATGCTGGAAAGATTACCGGTCCGACGCTTTGTGTTGAAGCCTGGGCTTGTACGCTTTGCACCTGAAATATTTATCGTACGAAGCAGCTCTGCTATTTTACTGTTCCCTACTAATTTGTAAACAAACTCTACTGAGATGCAGTTATTATTGTTGTTATTAATTTTTTTGTCATATCTTTTTCTCTTCCTCTTTTTTCTTATTAGTTGCTTTGTGCCTATTCAAATATTACTCCATATGTTCTTATTTCTGTGGTAGTTTTTTTTTTCTCGAGATTCAAACTATATGAATTTTGATCAATATTTTGAAACAAAATTTTAATCATATTACATAAAAAGAATTGTTACTTGTAGTATTTTTCTATAGTTTTTGAATGCCTAAATTTTAAATTTCAAAATATAATTACATTAAATATTTTCAGTTGCATTAGATCTCCAGTTGCATTCATGACGAACTATAGGAAGAAGACCAGGAGTGATCAAATAAAGGTAATGATCCACAGGGTTAAGCGTAGCTACAGAAGAAACTTGTTTTCTCATAGCCTCACAGTCCAAAATAAAAGAAAATTCCTGAGGGAGAATTTAAAAAACAATGGGTTCTTGCAACAGTTCGTTATTGTTGAGTATTGAGATTTTGATGATTAACAAAGTTTGTTCAGATGAAAAATTCTAAGAACCAGTTGCCCAATGTAGCTGCTTAACCGCTCTAAGAACCAGCTCCTCAGAGTTAAGGACCAGCTCCTCATGGTTGATGATTGTACATCGTTTTAGGACAGTAACTTTATCTCAAAGTTACCCAGGTCCGAGTTTGGTGGAAGAAGACTGCTACACATGATAAGGGTTGTTGTCTAAGAAGATACGCATGAATATGTGAGAGACAAGAGTCCCAAGACTTGTGGATTCTTTGGAACAGTAGGAGTCCTATCAAACGAGAAGCTGACTACAAATAGGACTCCAAGAAGATCTTGGAGTCTAGGGAATTTAAATACTATCCTTCTGGATTGCTTGGATTATCTTTATGCATATCAACTGAAGAACTACATTTTACACACTCTAGTCGAGTACTAGTGTCGTGTTCTTCTTGAGTCAGTATAGTGAATGTGTTTTTGGAAATCCGGTTGTAATCAAAGTGCCACAAACAATTAACGAGTTGGAGTGGGTGTTTGATTTACAAGTTAGAGTAAATAAAATAATTGTAGTACGAGTACTGGAGAGTATTGAGTTACAGTCTTGTAATCGATAAATTTGGCTCATTATTCTAGTGAAGTCGAAGTTGAAAATCCTACATAGTAGGTCGTGATTTTTGCACCATTTGAGCCGGGTGATTTTCTACGTAAAAATTACTGTGTTTACTTTACTGCTTTACTTCACGTTTAAGGAGTGAGGTAAAGAACCAAGTTCTTTAGTAATCCATAAAGGAACTTAAACTAACAATTGGTATCAGAGCAAGTTCTCTCACACACGGCTAATACCTAGAGAAATCTTGGAAGCAAAATGAGTGCTCCACCTGGAATTAATGAAGGACAATCAACTACCAGACCATACCTGTTCAATAGAAACTATTACAGTTGGTGGAAAGCAAGAATGGAAGATTTCCTGACAGCTAAAGAAACTATGGACCATAGTGAACCAAGATCCATTAACTCCTACTAAACAAAATGTGCAAAATAAAACTGTTCCTAAGGACCCCTATGAATTTGTAGCAACAGATTTCAGGATGATAGAGAAGAATGCAAAGGCAAAGAAAATCCTTATCTGTGGACTTGGTCCTGATGAATATAACTAAATATTAGCTTGCTAATATGCAAAGGAGATCTGGATGCTCTCTAGACTGATCATGAAGGAACAAACCAAGTGAAGAGATCGATGATAGAATTGCCTATGGGAAACAATGATCTCTTCTCCATGAAGGAGTCTGAGCCCATCCAGGAGATGATGACTAGGTTTACCATAATAACTAATAAACTAAACTCACTTAGAAAGGTGTTCACTTTAGAAGAGTTGTTCAGCAAAGTTCTAAGGATTCTTCCTATGTTACAACTCATATTTGTGTACAAATAGTTAAGCAAATAAAGGATGTTATAACCCGTGTTTTTAGGTAAAAAGGTGCTTAATATTATCACGAGGTAGAGTTTTAAGGTATTTGAATCATATAATATCCGTATCATGAGTCTTGAAGTCAAACGAGTTATGAAACAAAAGTCGACAAAAGTTGTTGCAACTTACGTTCATAATTTTACTTAAACATTAGGTCAAATGTTACTAAGCATTTCTCCCAATTTACTTGGAATTACGAGGTTATCTATCCACAAAATTGAAGATCAATGAGCCTAGATTCCAACACATTATATGTTCGTCGATACGATGTCGGAGTAGAGAGATATTCGAGTTTTTGCGAGACTGCGCAAGCAGCTCTCTATGGGACCCACAGAGGTAGTTGAGATATATTGATATATATGAGATGCCTTAAGCCTGTTTTAACTCATTCATTTTCACTCTCTTAAATCCTAGACACCTAAAAACTCTTTCTCAAGGTTCTCTCATGATCCAAGACCTAAACAAAGGGCAAACAACACAAATCAAGTGTCGAGAATTCCGTGGCGCTAGTAAGTTTCTTGTTCTAAGTGGTTTAAGTTCTGTAAAATACTCTCTCAAGTTTTTAGTATCAATCCTAGGTGATTTCAAGTCTTCTAAAGTGATTCAAGTGGCGAAAAACCCAAATTGATTGCTAGTTTTGCTTTCTTATTCTTGTGGTAGCATTAGAAGGATATTTCCTGGTGAATTCAGGTCAAATTAGAATTTTTCTATCTGTTTAAAGGTAAGGAACCTCTTACTCTACATGTATTTAAGCTTATCCAAGTTGTGGCTAAGTCGTTTAGGCTATAACTTGTGAGATCTATCGAAAGGCTTGTTAGTAATATTGTTGGTTGGTGGACTGTTTTGGGAGGCTTAATATGATAACTATTGATGCTATTTGGTAATTTTTTTAACTTGTGGGAAGTCATATAAATAGGGGAGGTGTTGTCCGTTTCACCGTAAAATTGGTTGCGATCAATATATAATTGTTACGATGCTTAAACAATAATAATAGTTTGATTTCTCTTATTGTAGACTAAGGAGTCGTGACATTTGCATAGCTTGAGGTTGGGCAGTATATACAAGGTATGTGAGACTATCCTTTTTCTTCTTTTGCACGACTCCGATTGTACATAATGTAATGAACGAGCTTCCAAAGATACTCCACTCTTAGAAGCTAGCACTACTTACATTGTTTCCCTTCTTATGGAACGATTGATGTTGTAATTCCTTATCTTATTCTTTTGTTATCAATGTTGTTGGTACTTCCCGATTCTTATAAGATCCATCACGAAGAGTTAGTCCCAATAACGTGTACGGAGGTTACTGACCTTACGTCACTCCGAAAGGTTCAGAATGTGATTGCAATGAGTCCAGCATGCATAGTATATATGTACCTATTTTACTCTACCGAGTTGCGCTATAGTCGGCCTGGTACGACACCTATTTTGGAACCACTGATATGTTTGGTTTTACCGAGCTCCACGTGGCCGGGTATGATTCTACCGAGCCTTATGATGGCTGGGTACATTTTTACCGAGCTTATTACGGCCGTGTACGATATAATGATGATGATACCCACAGAGGCATATGTTTTTAAGAGTATGTATATGTATATATATATATATATATATATATATATATATATATATATATAGGCTGGATATTTAGTAGTCCTCAGAGGCATTCAGATGTTACAGGTTGGATATTCTCTATCCCTGCTAACATTACTGTTCTTATTTATGCTTTCCTGCCTTACATGCTCAGTACTTTATTCGTACTGACGTCCCTTTTATTTGTGGACACTGCATGTCGTGTTGCAGGCCCTGATAGACACGTAGACACAACTCCCTCACCACAGTAGGCTGCCCAGTTCAACGGTTATTAGCGAGATCCCTTCTTCGGACTTGCCGTGGTCTTGGTTTGTACTTTTGTTAGAGATATTATGGGTATGTCGGGGCCCTGTTCCGGCAACATTGCAACACTTATATTCCTTTAGAGGCTCATAGACAGGTGTTGACTTATGTATAGTTTAGATTGCCTTGTCAGTTGATTTTTGTTGTATAGTCTCTTATGGAAGCTTGTCAGCTCATACGTTATATATAGCTTTATGAAAGCCTTGTCGGCCCATGTAATGTATGTTCGTGCCATTATTTATCATTGTCGGTTGTTCATGATTCATGTCTACCATTTATGTTGATCTCGTCGGCCCTTATAGATAGTAAGAAAGTTGAGATAAAATGTACGTTGGTGCTCGGCAGATATGGCCCGGGTGCCAGTCATGGCCCTTCAATTTGGGTTGTAACAAACTTGGTATTAGAGAAAGTCTGTCCTAGGGGTTGTCTATGAGCCGTATCTAGTATAATTAGGAGCGCGCTACATATATAATTAGGAGGCTACGTGAAATCTAGGGTTGTTACCTTCTTCCTGAATCTAGATCGTGCGCAGAGTTGAGTCGTAAGTGTTCATCTCTAATATTCTCCTTGTTTTCTTTCAGCGATGCCTTCGATTAGGAAGCAAGCGATTAGTAGACGGCTTGATACAGCTGCGGGAGAGGGTACCGGTTAGGTGCCTCCAGCTAGAGCAGGCCAAAGTGAGGCTTAGAGCGAGATGTTGTCTCAAACCTCAACTACTCCGTCTCCTCCAGAGGATATTAGGAGGGACCCAGCACCTCCAGTTACTCCGTCTAGAACTACCGACCATGATATGCACAGTGTTGTGCGGTTGTTGACTAGATTGGTAGCTGCTCATGTTCATAGGCACAATACCGGTTCTACTGATAAACCGCTTAGTGCGAAAGTTCATGATTTTATTAATCTAGACCCTCCAGTGTTTACCGGATCAGACCCCAAGGAGGACCTGCAGACTTTTATTGATCAGGTTGATCGTACACTGCGGGTTATGCACGCTAGTGATACTAAGGCAGTAAAGCTGGCTTCCTATCGATTACGGTATTTAGCGATTTTCTGGTATATAGTTGGGAGAGATCCAAGGGTCTGAACTCTCCTCCAGCTGTGTGGAAGGAATTTTCTGAGGCCTTTCTTCGTCATTACTTGCCAGTTGAGATACGACGAGCTAGAGCTGATAAGTTCTTGAACCTTCGACAAGGTAATATGAGCGTGCCAGAGTATAGTACGCAGTTTGATTCTCTAGTAAGGTATGCTCCCCATATGGTGGACGAGATGAGAGATAGGGTGCACCTATTCGTGAATGGGTTGGGACCACATCTGATAAATGAGTGCACAACAACCTCTTTGGTGGAGGGCATGGATATTTCCCGTATTTAGGCTTATGCCCAGACACTAGAGGATTATAAGCACCAGCAAAGGGCAGATAGGGAGCAGGATAGGGGCCAACATAAGAGGGCGAGATTCGCAGGGTATTCTGGTGACTTTAGAGGTAGTATCAGGCCCCAGTCTTCGGGGCGTTCGGCGCCACTGTAGCTAGTGCTCCTCCACATTTTCAGAGGCTTCGGTGTGATCGATTTATCTACTTTTGTCCAGGTTAGAGTTCTTAGGCATCATGCTCGCAATATCATAGGGATACTAGTGAGACGAGACCCCCAACACCTCGTTGCGATCAGTGTGGCAAGGTCTACTTTGGACTATGCCGTCAAGGTTCCGATGCGTGCTATTCTTGCAGACAACCTGGTCATATGATATGGGATTGGCCTAACAGAGGAGGTGGTGCTATGGCTTAGTCAATTGGAAACGTGTTTGGTTTTTCCTCATCAGTTCGACCTCCAGCACGGGGTTTTCAGCAGTCGACAGGTCGTGGTAGAGGTAGAGGTATAGTGCCGAGTTCGAGCAGTCCTCAAATTTGAGCCTATGCTCTAGTAGGTGGATAGGATCTCGAGTATTCTCTGGATGTTGTTACAGGTATATTGTCTGTGTTTTCTTTTGATGTATATGCGTTGATTGCTCTGAGAGCTACACTATCATATGTTACCCCCTTTGGGGATAATAAGTTTGGGGTTGAACCTAAATTGATAAGTAAACCACTTGCGGTATCCACTCTAATAGGAGATTCTGTTATTGCCAGAAGGGTATATAGAGGTTGCACAGTGATGATTTGTAGTCGTCAAACCTCGGCGAATCTGTTTAAGTTAAAAATGGTTGATTTCGATGTGATAATGGGAATGGACTGGTTGGCCTCATGCTATGCAAACGTTAATTATCGTACGAAGGTTATTAGGTTTTAGTTCCCAGGCGAACCCGTAATTGAATGGAAGGGAAACATTTCTACGCTGAAAGGTAGGTTTATTTCCTATCTTAAGGCAAGGAACATGATCTCAAAAGGTTATATTTATCATCTCGTTCGTGTTAGGTATGCGGAGGTGAAGCCACCTACTCTACAATTAATCCCCGTGGCCAATGAATTTCCAGACGTTTTCCCAGATGAACTCCCAAGCCTTCCTCCTGAAAGGGAGATGGAGTTTAGCATTGATGTGTTGCCTGACACTCGATCGATCTCTATCCCTCCATACAGGATGGCCCCGGTAGAGTTGCGAGAATGGAAGGCGCAGTTGAAGGTCTTGCTGGATAAGGGCTTCATTAGGCCTAGCACTTCACCTTGGGGTGTGCTAGTCTTGTTCGTGCGGAAGAAAGACGGGTCGTTAAGGATGTGTATCGATTATCCACATTTGAATAGGGTTATTATAAAGAACAAGTATCCAATTCCAAGGATTGACGACCTGTTTGACCAACTCTAGGTGCCAAGTATTTCTCCAAGATTGACTTACGCTCAGCGTATCATCAAGTGAGGGTTAAGGAGAAGGATATTTCAAAGACGACCTTCCGAACAAGAAATGAGCATTTTGAGTTCTTGGTGATGTCGTTCGGGCTAACAAATGCCCCAACAGCCTTTTTGGATCTCATGAATAGTGTATTCAGACCCTATCTTGACGTGTTCGTTATCGTACTCATTGATGACATTTTGGTGTATTCTCATTCGGAGGAAGAACATGCAAGCCACTTGTGGATAGTATTACAGACCCTTTAGGATTGTAAGTTATATGCGAAGCTCTCTAAATGCGAATTCTAGCTGAACTCAGTAGCATTCCTTGGCCATGTGATATCTGACGAGGGTATTAGTGTCGACACTCGGAAGATTGATGCAGTGAAGAATTGGCCGAGACCTACAACACCGTCAGAAGTCTGCAGCTTCCTGGGAATAGCAGGATATTATAGGCGGTTTGTAGAAGGGTTTTCCTCTATATCAACACCATTGACTAAGTTAACACAGAAAGCTATCAAGTTCTAATGGTCTGATGCTTGTGAACGTTGTTTCAGGAGTTAAAGAATCGATTGACATCCGCACCAGTGATCACTCTCCCAGAAGGAACAAAAGGTTATCTGGTATATTGCGATGCCTCAGGTATAGGTTTGGGGTGCATATTGATGAAACATGGGAAGGTGATTGCTTATGCATCGAGACAATTGAAGATACATGAAAAGAATTATCCAACTCATGATTCTGAATTGGCTGTAGTAATATATGGTTTGAAGATATGGAAGCACTACTTATATGGCATCCATGTTGACATCTACAAGATCACAAGAGTTTACAATACATCTTCAAGCAGAAGGAGTTGAATTTGAGGCAGCGTAGGTGGCTTGAAATACTGAAAGACTAGGCACACAAGTGAATCTCAGCACTGCATTCCATCCACGGACTGACGGGCAGGATGAAAGTACCATCCAGGCACTCGAAGATATGCTACGAGCATGTGTTCTAGATTTCAAGGGAATAGGGATGACCATCTGCCACTTGTAGAATTCGCCTACAATAATAGTTACCATTCCAGTATTAAAATGGCCCTGTATGAGGCACTGTACGGGAAGAGATGTAGATCACCAGTTGGATGGTTCGAAGTCGGTGAAACATAATTATATGGGCCAGATTTAATTAACCAATCCATTGAGAAGGTGAAATTGATACAAGAATGACTAAGAACGGCGCAAAGCAGGCAAATGTCTTATTCCGATGTCCGACGTCATGATCTGGAGTTTGAGGTTGGTGATTGGGTTTTCCTGAGGATCTCGTCGATGAAGGTTATTATGAGTTTTGGGAAGAAGGTTAAGATGAGTATGCAGTATATCGGGCCGTACAAGATTCTTCGACGAATTAGACAGGTTGCTTATGAATTAGAATTGTCATCTGAATTGGAATTTGTCCACCCGGTATTCCATGTATCTATGTTGAGGAAATGTATTGGAGACCCTTCTCATCGTCCCTATCAAAGATGTACAAGTACAGAGGATCTATCATATGAAGAAGAGCCAGTGGCTATATTCGATCGACAAGTCCGCAAGCTGACAACAAAAGATGTAGCTTCCGGCAAAGTATTGTGGAGGAACAAGCATACGGAAGAAATGACATGGGAAGCAGAAGAGGAGATGAAGTCTAAATACCCATACCTATTCCAGATTGAAGATAACAAGGATGCCGGGGGAATGCGGGACGCAATAGAAGCTGAAACGGCTCTATGAGGTAAGCAATAGCTTGAGAATACTCTTCCTTAGTACAAAATGGTGATATGCAGATAATGTACATATCCATAATGCTTTGTATAGCCTTGTGAGGTCATAGATCGGGTTTAACTGCTTGCAAGTTTGGCTAGTGTCTAATTTATAGGGGAAACTCGGCCGGAAATTTCTGTTAGAATCCACGATGAGTTACACTCCCATAAACCCTTACATTCGAGGACGAATATTCTTGGGGAGGGGGGGGAGGGTGTTACAACCCATATTCACATATGTTAGATCACGCCGTAAGTTAGTCGACGTAAATCGAAGAAGAGATTATCTTTGAGATGATAAGAAGTTAATCCTATTGGTCATAAATGATACAAAGGTGTATAAGACTGCTTCACAAATATTAGAAGTTAAACAAATCAAGGATGTTGTAACCTGTATTTTCGGGTAAAACAAGAGTGGCTTAATATTCACAGGAGGTTGTGTTTTTTTAAGGTATTTGAATCATATAATATCCTTATCATAAGTCTTGAATTCAAACGAGTTATGAAACAAAGTCGACAAAAGTTGTTGCAACTTACATTCATAATTTTACTTAAACTTTAGGTCAAATGTTACTAAGTTTTTCTCCCAATTACTTGTTATTACGGATCGAAGATCTATGAGTCTAGTTTCCAACGGATTAAATCGTTCGGCGATACAACGTCGGAGTAGAGAGATATTCGCGTTTTCGGGAGACCTACATAGGCGGTTGTGCGGTTGAGATATATATATATACTAACTAACTTGTAGTCTCGCGAAAACGTGAATATCTCTCTACTCCAACGCTGTATCGACGAACGGTTTAATCCGTTGGAACTAGACTCATAGATCTTCAATCCGTAATAACAAGTAATTGGGAGAAAAGCTTAGTGACATTTGACATGAAGTTTAAGTAAAATTATGAATGTAAGTTGCAACAACTTTTGTCGACTTTGTTTCATAACTCGTTTGAATTCAAGACTTATGATAAGGATATTATATGATTCCAATACCTTAAAAAAACACAACCTCCTATGAATATTAAGCCACTCTAGTTTTACCCAAAAATACGGGTTACAACATCCTTGATTCGTTTAACTTCTAATACTTGTAAAGCACTCTTATACACCTTTGTATCATTTATGACCAATAGGATTAACTTCTTATCATCTCAAAGATAATCTCTTCTTTGATTTACATCGACTAACTTACGGTGTGATCTAACGTATGTGAATATGGGTTGTAACACCCTGGCCCCCCCC